>BJBW01000072.1:184344-199784 GCA_004320125.1 Scolopax mira | reverse complement strand
GGAACAGGTTGCTCAGGGAAGTTGCAGATGTCTCATCCCTGGAGGTGTTGAAAGTCAGGCTGGATGGGGCTTTGAGCAACCTGGTCTAGTGGTAGGTGTCCCTGCCCATGGCAGGGGGGTTAGAACTCGATGACCTTTAAGGTCCCTTCCAACTTAAACCATTCTGTGATTCTATGATTTGCCAGCCCAGAGCTGACCAGAATTGATGTAGATCACAACTGGGCCAATGCACAGACATCTGAGAGCTCCAAAATTCACCCCTGCTGAGAAGTGAGGGAAGGAAAATAAGGGATGATTCAAGGCAGAGAAACACCCACATATCCAACAGGGATGGGAAGAAATTTAGTGGCCAAAGATGGAGAAGAAGCAGGTTTACAACAGCTCCACCTACACATCTTTAAGTGACTGATCTACGTTCCCTTACAGTATGGCTATGGTATAGAATATTCTACCGTTTACACTGATTTTCATTTTTCTGTGCAGATTTTCACAGCCTTTCCTTCCTCCTGTGGCTTTTACTACCCAAGAAGGGAGAGAGGCAGAACAAAAAGCTGCAAACCGAAGGGAGTGTGGGTGTGAGGGGGTTTATGTGTGCTTTGGTTTCAAAGCTTTGGCCTGAAAAGAGATATTTGCATTAACAGACTCCAAAAGATGGATGATTTGCTGTACTGACAAAGTTAGAAACTCCCGCAACATCAACACAGTTCATTGAAAGTTAAAAGGGGGGGTGTGTTATTTTTAGGTGCTAAGTAATTCACAACATTTTGTGTTTAAAATAAAATATTCATCTGTATCATTATGAGTCATCTTTGTTCAGATAGTTTATTAAAATATTCTTCTTATGTAATACTATCATCCAACATATCTGGGATCTCTATTTTATTGTGAAGTTGGTGTACACCTGAAAGTGTACCTAGATATTCATGTTATAATAACAAAGCAAAACAGGTATAGTCGGGTATAGTCACTATTAACAAGCTGTAAACTGTTGACTTCTCTCACAATATTTTCAGATACTCTATGTCTTTTCTATCATTATTTTTCTGCTGCAGTTTATATGCTGTATGCCTGCAGCCAGGAACATGTGTTTCCAATTATCTGAGCTTTTCAAACCAGCTTTGTGTTCAATAGCAAGTTTGGGGTTTTTTTAAGGTACAGCTCCTCCTCCCACAGAAGTTAGTATTCCTCTCCTTTTTCACACAGCAAACAGCAGTGGCTCTTGATTTCAGGCCCATTTTAGAAATCATTTAATTTGGAGCTCCCCAGACAAGAATGTTATTTTCTTATAAACTTCTTGTATGTTTTATGAGACAGAACCAAACTTTCATGTTGAATGTATATAAAGTGTTGAAGCAAGAGGGGGAAAAATGATGTCATTCAGTTTGCCCTGTATGACATTTTCTCTAGTTTCTACAGGAAAGAATCCAATTTGACCATGAGAGTCATACAGGTTGAAATGTAAGATAGCATTCCAACCTTACAACTTATGGTAAGGCCTTACAAATCCCATCCCTGAAGCACCTATGGGACCTGTGACCCGTAGCATATCTGAGTCATGTGTTGTAAGGTCATAAATTGTGATTATCCCCATTTGCACCTGGAGCATTGAGGCAGCCATGTGGCTCTGTGTTGGCTTGTATTTGACATTTCTGTGTGCAGATCTGGGCCCCACCATTTAAGAAGCATGTGGAGATAGTTAAAGGTGTCCAGAGAACAACAACAAAGCTGTTACCTGTTACTTGGGAGAAGAGACCGACTCCCACCTCTCTACAGCCTCCTTTCAGGCAGTTGTAGAGAGCAATAAGGTCTCCCCTCAGCCTCCCTTTCTCCAGACTGGACAACTCAACAACTCATCTGCTCATCATAAGACTTGTGCTCCAGACCCCTTACCAGCTTCATTGCTCTTCTTTGGACACACTCCAGCACCTCAAAATCTTTCTTGTAGTGAGGTGCCCACTCTTCTTTATAGAGAGTGTGGTCAAACACTAAAACAGGCTTCCTGGAGAGATGGTCAATGCCCCAAGCATGTCAGTATTTAAGAGACATTTGGACAATGCCATTAATAGTATGCAATAGCTTTTGCTCAGCCTTGGAGCGGTCTGGCAGTTGGACTAGATGAACACTGTAGGTCCCTTCCAAGTGAAATATTCTATTCTATTGATCATCTGCATCAATGAGGCATTGGTCTCCACTCAGCCTTCAGTCTCGGGAAGACCATGGGCTCATCACCCAGAGCAATTCAGGCACAGACATGCAAATTGAGATTCAGTGCCCACAGACGGTGCAAACAAAACAAATAGAAAGCATCTAAGAAGAAAACGGACCCCCTGAGGCATAGTTCATCAAGATAAGAGATGTAGCCAAGGACCCAGTCTGTGTTTTATCTGAGCAGAAGGTCTGGAACAGTGTATGAAAGGAGTGGGATTAGTGCACAAGCCTGGGTCCCGCTCCAGGTTAGTATGAAGACAGAACACAACTGGACACAGCAGTTTGGAAGTGTCCTGAGATCTGTTGGTTCAAATGAAGCCTGGGTGAATTGCCCAAGGCCAGAATAAGAGCTTGAGCATCACCATAAATCTAGATTAATGACTCAATCTGCTGCCTTTGTATGGGGAAAGGAATAGAAAGGGATCAGAAGGAGTGAGCCACCACAAACATCATGGGCACCACTGGGGCAGAGCATGCTTTAGGTTCCAGGCAGTATAAAGGCTGGTCTGATGGTGCTAAGGTGTTAGAAATAGGTTACAAACCCCTAGCCCTTAGTCACTGAGTAACCAACGACTGAGTAACAGATCACTCATCTGACTTCCACATGAGGAAAAGGGCATGATCCCTCGTTTGTATGAAAAGCACTGCATGAACACTACTGCATGGCTGCCCTGAGCACCAGGAGATTCAGGTACCTCTTTCTGAAGCACAAAGCTAGTGGGGCAGTGTGCTGTGATTAAATGGTAGGAATCATTTGTGTTTTGTGCTGTATGACCCTCCTCCACAGATGGGCTGTGTAGCTGTATGAGATGTATGGTCAACATAATACACTGCAGTGTTTGAAACCTCTGATGATAACACCACAGAGCGCAAGTGACGTATCCTGATAGAGACAGGACAAGTGCTTCAGCCAGCAAGCACTTATAGAGCGACTCACAGCAAGTGAGAGTGGGATGAATCTCCTGGGGGAGAGTGGGATGGTCACCACTCCCTGCAGAAGAGTTGAAGGAGCCTCTCCCAAGGACAAGCCTGTAACCAGATCAGAACAGTGATGCAACTGGAAGAAAAATGGGAATGAGACATCTGCAGAGCACTTCTCTCCTTCAGGAAAGGGCTGCAGTTCTTCGGTGACAATAATGAGTTTCTTCTCTAGTCATTACATCCTTCTCCCCAGAAGCCATCAGACCTCTCTGGTGATGGTCTCCAGTGCTTAGGTAACAGAGGACAGGAGCTGCATCACTCAGTATGAGATACAGCACTGTCTGATTCATCAGGTCTAACAGAGGCAACCACACCATTTTCTCCTCACTATCCTGGTTTCTCCTTGCAAAAGTTCCATCTTCGTGCAGCAGCCCCAACCTGCTGCTGGGCCACCTCATTTTTACTTACACTCTTCAGATCCATAACACATGAGGCTTGCATTTTGTCCTGCTGCTTTGTTCTCAGCCCTGTTTCCTCATCAGCATTTGAGGGTTTGGATTTTGATCATACATACATATGCATACACATAAAAATCTGAAGACCTAAAGGATTATAGTCATGGGGAAAGATTTGGCTTTGCGTTTATCTTTCTTACTGTAGACACGTTGCCATGATGGACATCATCTGTCTCCAAATGCTGTAACTGGAATTAGAAATAGCATGCTGGGGTTTTTTTGGTGGCCTTTTGATTTCCAGACCTCACTACAGCTCCCAGGGCTAATAGCTCTTGCATACAGTTTATACTGTATATGAATATACAGTGCTTATTGCATATGAAGTTTGCAGCATTTATAGCAGTGTTGACTTTCAAATGTCTATGACAAGTCTCATGGCACCCATCCATACTTTTAAATGTTCAGCTCCTGGTGATAAGGGATTGACAAGAGTTTTTACACTAATTTTTATGTATGCATCTAGCCTTCATTTGTAAAAAATGCTTAAAATTATTGCTCATGTGACTTACAAACACTCAGATCATGAGAGTCATTCTCATAAGAGATGCATTTCATTTTTACAAAAATCCTACAATTGCTAAACCAATCTGGTGATCATCTGGGGATTTGTCATAGTGTTTATTAATGTCTGGAATTCACGTGCTGTGCTTGTCATTTAAATTTTCTGCAACAAACTAATGACAACACACTTGGAAGACATTCTTTTCACTCATTTTTACAAAGGAACCTGAGGAAGACTTTGGTGGCAAAGGGAGGACAAGCCGGGTGATGCTCACAGCATGTCCAAGGTGCCCTCCTTAACCCTGCCCTTTCTGCACAGCTGAAGGCCTGAAAACCTGTAGAGAACAATGCAAAGTGGCCCTCATAAATTCAAATTGCAGCTTTTTCCTCACTCAGCAGCATTTAATGTCTACTGATGTTTGTGGTATATAATTCAACTTATAGTTGTCTCTGAATGTTATCTGGAGTATCCACATACCTCTGGCAAACAATGGAGCCAGCAGCTATCCTCACACCATGATGTGGTGTCTTTAGGTGATAGCTGTTTTCCTTAGTGCCTTTTACTGATTATAGATATCTATACTGCATATTTTGAGCAGAGCTGGTTATAAAAATTTGTTTGGACAAGTCTTTTGTTTCCTCTTTTCATATGCTACCTCGGAAAAACAAAATTCGGAGTAAAAAAGAGAACTATGGAAAAAATCCCCCTTTTTGCCATTTCAACAAGGAAGAATGAATAGAGAGGTAAAAAAGGAAATGCTTTGGGGTTTTTTTCCTATTAACATAAAAAAAATTATTAAAACATAAAACCAGCTGAATATGAAATGTGCACAGCCTCCTGTTCATTGGTACAGCCTGTAGTTACCACCAAGGGTCAAGTGCTTCTTGTCAAGGCATTTTCCGATGCCTGCACCTTTTGGTAACGTCAAGAGGTGCTATTTGCTTAATAAATGTACAAACATGTCATTAAACCTGTTAGAACACAGCTTCTGCTGTGTTTCACTGAATGAACAGTGGGGAAAGTGGCAATGTTTCTTGTGTACTGTAAGAGCACGTGGTTTGCTGCTGGATGAAGGGGGCTCGGTGCTTTTCTTAATGCACCATTGCCAGCAGGGATGCTGATCTCAAAAGTAAACCTCCTCGACTACTCATTTAGGAAGGAGCGGACTAGTAATAAAATTGGCAGGGATCTCCAAGCAAACATGTTAAAATTGAAAGCCAGTGCACAAAGAGATATGTTTTGTAGCACAGCAAGAAGTCTCTAAACCATTTAATTACTGAAGTTTTGCGAGAAAAACAGTGTTTATAGCTTATGGTAAGTTGTGTCAGTGTTTATGAAATCCTTTTGGTTAGTGTTTTCTACTCATTTTCTCTAGTGTTTGCTAAGTTTTAGCATATGTTGTTGCAAATACAGAGTCACAGTGTGAATGGGGAACTTTGTTTAATCAAAGTGTCGCAGTGTTTCTCTGGTATCCAGTTTCTGGTAGCTACTGAGAGGTCTGGGATTGCTGAGCACACAGGGCTGGCCATGCTCTAGAAGGAAAGTAAATTAGTTTTGTGTGAATACATTAGGTCATTTTTTTAAGGGTGTAAAGCCTCAGGGTGACTAAAAGGTGAAGATGACAAAGCTGGGACCTGTAATTTTTTTTTTCTCCAAATGCTTTAATTATTGTGTTGAATTCTTCACCAAATCCAATAAGTGCAGTGGTGAAAATTAAAGAGCTGATCTTTGTTTTAAATCTATACTAGAAAAAAAAAATCCTAACTATTTAAAATTATAAGGCTTGTCACTGAAACATGAAAAATAACAGAGCTTGGGGCCTCTTAGGTTAATGATAAAACTCTTTCACGAGCATTTTGTTCACAATCTCAATTATAATTCCATGAGCTTTAGCTTTCACATACATAGCTAAACCTTTTTAATCTTTAATGAACTGATTTGTCTTAATTCAGTAGCTGTAGAGTTCTTTGTGGAAGAAGTGAGAATTCCGTTATCAGCTCTAGGACTACAGAAAGTGACATCCCGGGGATGCAGAGGAAGGGAGCAGAAAGCTCAGCTGCTGCGGGTACATCAAGGGTGGAAGTGGTGGAGGGTTTTTTCCAATTTAAAAGCAAGTGTCTTCACATCTGTATTGAGTAAGGCCACTGGCACTTTTTTTTTTCTCAGGTGATGGTGGATTTTTTGCAGCTGCTGCACCCTTTCAGGAATCTTTATCCACTTTTAAGCTTTGATAACACTGCTGGCCTGAGTTTGAAGTTTTCTCTCTACCCTGTTTCTGCCAAATGTTTCTGTATGGTTTATTTTTGTCACCTTTGTTATTCTACCTATCATGTTGTCCCTGTTCTCCCTTTACCAAGACCAACAATAATATCTTTCTGTAGAGCTTTTCAACAGAAATTTCTCATCAAATGAAACTTTTCACAATAAGCACAACCTTTTGTCTATTTTTTTAACTGGAAAAACAGAAAAGTATAATACTTGCTGTAGTTCTGTAGGGAAATTTTTGGAGTTGTTTTGTAATCTGATAGTCTTCCCTTGAACATACCAATTAATGTCCCCTCTCCTGCTTTGAAATTGCTCTAGAGAAAAAACAGTTTTGCAGCAAGCACTTGCTCTTCTGCTCACAGCCTATTGAAGGTAGCTGAAGGACGCTGGTCTTTTTAATTATTGCTTTATCCCCTCTCACCTTGACCTAACTGTGCCCTGGCAGGGAATGTTTGCCTACCTCTAACTGATTTACAGCAGATGTTAGTGGTAATAAATTATATCCCACTTCCTCTGGCTCTTTTTTTTCCTAGAGCTGCTTGAATGTTTTCAAATGAAAAGTCTCTCAATCTTAAAAGGCATTTTATTCAAAATGCATATTTTTATTAATATTTTCTCCTTTTTCCAGTTATACTGAAAAGCAAAGGCTGCACTTTACTCTTTTCCTCTGTTTTTGCTTTTCTTTTGCTACTGGAAAGAGTTGCACTAAGAGGAAAATACAAGAAAAGGGAAGGTGAAGAAAAAAACGTGACAACAGAAAAACTCCTATGGAAAAAAGTGAATAACTGAAACAGCTCACTGGCAAAGCACATGGAACAAGAAGGAAAAAAAAAAAAAAGTCCAACCTTGACATGTTTTAATTTTTCCCTGTTTTTCCAACAGTTCCCTCCTGACATCATCAAGAAACCATTTGGTACTTGTTTCATGTAGCACGTGCTAGGCAAGAGGAATGACTTCATGCCTCTAAAGCCAAGCCTTTGTTCTACCAGCTATTTGCACAGATGCTGCTGCCAGCACTCCAGCCAGGCTTCTAGGGACCGACCTCCATCCCCCGCATCATACATCCTAAAAAGCACTAAGAGAATGACTGGGAATGCAAGGATCCAACTTGAAGGATGTTTCCTGACTCAGAACTGGGCTAGAGACCAGAGGAGATTTCCTGAGGCAGGGATGCCCCAAAAGCCCCGTTTTCCACACCAGCTCTGCTGCCAGGCTCCCTGTGGTGATGCTTGGCCAACACAACCTATCTCAGTAGACCAGGCGTGATTTCCAAGCCTGGCCACTTCCAGGGAATGCTTTAACTGATGCTGGTTTGCCAGAGTGTCTGCCTTTGAAGTAATAAGCAGAAACACACCATAAGTAGTAGAAGGTGCTGAAGGAAGCCTTTTCTTGTAATGCTCCTATTTCGCTCCGGTAGATACCCTACTGTAATGATATAGGTTAATATTGCATGTGGGATTTACTTACATTAAGGGTACTTCAGATGAGTTAATTGCCAATGCCTTAAGCAAGGGCACCAGTCAGTGGATAATACCTCTGTGTCTAATCACTTCCACCAGCAAATGGTAAAGCGAAATTCAAGGTACTAGTTCTTGTCATTTTTTCTATTGCTATGAAGTCCTAGGAGAACCAGAAAACTCAAAGACATGGCATTTTCTTTCCAACACGTAGGCCAAAAAGTCAATTTTAAGAGAGAAGAAGCATACTTGGAAGTGGGCCTTTGCCTTAGGAGTCAGTGACCTCTGAAAAGCAGTGAAGCCTTCAGTTGTCCTCCTACAGAAAATACAGTGAAGTCCCCTCCCTGCAAACACACAGGGGCTTAGTTCTCTGTGTGTGTGTGTGCTCATAGTGCTATGGATTCCAGTTGGACAACTCTCACCTGAACATCACTTGGTTAATTATATCTGTGGGAGCGAGGCATCAGCTCTACAATATATTATTGTTTCTTCTTACAGTTGTAGAATTTTACACCAATAGTTTAACCAAGGTAGATATAAATGAATCAATTAAGAAGCCTCAAAGGAATGAAAAAAAAAAAAAAAGAGTGCTGTTGTTAATGTTAGGGAGTGAACTACAAGACACAAAGAGCAAAGTCTATATTTCAGAAATAAGCAACCAGATAGACTTCATTTACTAAGGACTGCAGAATCTGACCCCCAATTCTTTGACAAAATGGCATAAAAAGAGTTTTCAGACTCCTTCTGTTCCTTTAAGAACACTCTCCCTCTAATTTCTAAGGTGCCCCTTCAACCCTGCTGCACCAGCTCAGGAGTAAATCATCACTGGTACCCTGCAAGTATCTCACAGACAGCCATATAAATCTTATGTTACAGCAAAAGAGAGGGGGAAAAATCAGCTTAAACTAATTACTGACTACCAGGTAGCCATGGTTGGGGGCACACAGGCATTCAAGCAGGTTGTCCTGCTGTTGCAGGGCTCAGGGTTCAGTATCATCTCTTCTCAGGGAGAAAAATCATACGCTTTTTAATTAAAGCATCACTATGTAGAAATAAAGGGAGGAAAATATCCCCACCAGAGCAGTGAGGGAAGGAGAGGGCAGGCTTGACTGCAGGACTGCTGCTCAGACTTTGGAGCACGCAGACTTTGGAGCCCCCCGGGGCAGCTTGTGTTTCCAGGCGTTGCATATCTGATTTCAGGCTCAGCCATGGGCAGGCTAAGGGTTAACGGGAGACGCAGCACGTTAACTGTATCTGTGGAGATTATGGCATGTTTATCCAGTGTTCAGATTTCCTGTCTGAGTGTTTGGATTTCCTGAAATCCCTGCTATCAGCCCAAGTGCTGTCCACTGAGCAGACCTTTTTTACTCTCTCTCACTTTTTTTTTCCTTTCCCCCTTCTTTTTTTTTTTTTTTTTAACTTTGCTCACATGGTAGGTTTTCCTTCCTGCTCTATTTCCAGTTGTAGTGCCTGTGTCTCCTCACCGGTCAGGACATTTATGGATGCAGATCAACACTCTTAGACTCCAGAATTCTGGGGATCGCCGTACTTTGGATTTCCTTTTTTATTATTATTATTTTATTTCACCTTATTTTATCTTTTTGTGGCAAGAAAACCTGAAGAAACATGCTCTTTCTCAGCTGCCCATGGGAGAATATGTTTTAGTCTGAGATGGAATAATGGCCTTAGGTTTGAGGACCAAATCTGGAATGGGAATTCAGACTGCACGCGTCCTGGTGAGTTACAGCGCGTTGGGGCTGAGTGGCTGGTAACGAGCAGCTCTGAGCCGGGGACAAAGGCTGAGCACGTCCATTCAATGTGGCTGCTGAGCAAACTGCAAAAAGCAGATGGGTGAAGCTGAAGTTAGAACTTTTTCCAAAATAAGCAACCGAAGCCCATTTTTAATTCCTAAAAATGCACACTGCTCTACAGCCTAGGTAACGTCCAGGTAAACCTTTCCTGTAGTAAAATGTATAAGGCCAGATTCTGCACGTTCTTACTCATCTTAAGTTTTACTCACAGAAACAACCTCAGTGTTTTAAATAGAGCTCATGTAAGGAAAGGCTTCCAGAATGGGGCCCACATTGAGTAAATTGCAATTTCTCAATCTCAGCATAAAATTAATCTTAAAAGAAAAATGAGAATTTTCTGAATGTCTTTGCATGTTTCCTTGGCCTTTCAGGTTTTATTGTTGATCTAGATTTAAGTTGTAAAATGAATCCATGTGCCAACTCTTTCTCCTATTGTCTCTTAAATAAGTTTGCAGTAGGAGTGAAAATGTATTTCATGCAGCAATGTTCCAGGAGGCCAGAAAGGGGCTTTTTGTTGTTGGAGGGAAAATGCTGAGTGCTATGCTGCTCTGAATGAACTGGAAAGCTGCATTCAGACATGAGGCTTAGTTAAGGTTTTAGCTTCATTTTTGGATGTGAGAGTGCATGACAGCATTATTACCTTTAGGTGGTTTCAATTAAACTACAGTCAAAAATGCAACGAGTTGACCAGTTTCAAAATCAGTGACTCAGCATTTGAAAAGAAAATGTCTTCTTTTTGCCCCTTTTTGAAACTGATTTCATTGCTGGCACCCATGGAAGTGTTGTTGGAATAAAATGTGGAAGATAAAGCATCATCACTGTTGCAATGTTGCAACTTTTGTTCTGTCCCATAGCTGGAGGGTTGTGGTTGCGCTGAACATTCCTGAGCTGCTCTTTGGAGCTGCTCCAGGGATTCAGTTCTCTAATTTTAGGGGAAAAAAGCTTTATTCAGAAATTGCTTAGATGTTAGGAAAAATCTATAGGGAAAACAGCTTTCTATAGTAATTTTACTTTAGCCCTGAATTTCATTAGGCTATTGAAAATGTCCTGAGTCTTAACATATAATACTGCACGTCAATAAAGATATTTTAACATTTAAATTCTTGGAGTTTAGCAGGAGAGTATACTTTCCTTTTTTATACCAATAAGTGGAAAGAACCATTTTCCAAATTCTTTGCAGAACTTCCAAATCTGAAGTTTTAAAGTCATTGCCTGGTGTGCTGGCTTTCTGCACAGCCCTTTGAATGTGATCCTTCTGCTCTTCTTCAAGGTTTTCTTTGGTATCAGTGGAAGGTTTGTGTGAGACCAGCCAGACCGAACTCATGTCTTTTCTGCCTGCAAGTCTTCAGGAATTCAGTTTTAATTATTAACATGGGGCAATGCAGAAAGCGATGGCATTTTATGCGTTGAAATGCCAGTTCTTGCTGTGTACGTAGCTTTTTATTCTCTCAGTTGTCGGGGATTGACCCCAAAAAAACAAAAGGGAGGACAAGGAACCCCTCACCTGTGTTAGACTGGATCTTGGTGCCCTGTCTTGTGGTTGACATGCAATTTGGTGGTCTGTGGTTATAGTTGCCATTACATTGGTTATAGCAGAAATGTCCTCCTCTCAAATCTGGCAGAAGAGTCAACATGTCATTAACAATTAGTGAACCAAAAAACATGCACAGTACAGTTGAGGACTCAGGGGAAATACTCAGACTTGTCTAGATCTACCCAAACCTCCTTACTGTGGGAATTTCATTGGCTGTCTGATGAGCAGGAGGCTTGGGACTGGGTCAGTTGGGGTTTTTTTCCCCAGTTTTTGCAGGACTGTCAGAAACTTTCTGGTTTCAGCCAGGTTGGAAATGCTGTGGGAATAGTTTTTCTGGTGGTATTTTGGTATTTCCTCTTCTGCTCACACCCAGACCAGGAAGCACAGAAGCACAACCTTCAGCTCATTGTGTACGTGTTTCTTTTTATAAACTTGAATTCTCTTCCCTCCCCCCCACCCCCCATTTTTTTTTCTTGGCCTGATAGACCTCACATAGGTTTAAAGTTCCGTTTGATTTAGACTGTGGGAGTTTTTTATACCTCTTCATATAACATATATCAAGCACTAAATAGTTCCTTAATAAGTGATTATCACATTAGTATTCATTATCTAAGTGCAATAGTACTCAGCTTCTATGGCCAATAATGTTAATGTGCCAATATAATGTCCCAGCTGTTTCTGTTGGCATTTACTCCTGCATCTCCAGCAGCGAGCGGACCAACTGGCCACTAAGACCTCTCTACTCAATTGCCCCTGAAGAAATTCTGCAAAAGGTCTTTCCTTTTTTTTTTTTGTAACCAACTGCACCATTAAAGTCTCTAAGATTAGACAATTCGTGCTTTAGTTTTCTTTCTCTCCCTCTTTTCCTTTTTCTGCATCAGTGAGGAGGTCCCACTCATGCGCCCTCACTCCGTGTGTCCAACTCATTCACCATCACGACTGCCAGTCCTCCTGCCTTTCTTGCTGTTGTTGGCAAGTGTGGATAAACAGTTTTGACAGGCACAGAGTCCTTCAGAGCTAACTTCATACACAGAGTGATGTGTTCTCTGCTCAGATGATAAATGGACCATAGGAACTTAACCACTTTCACTGAAACTGTTCCCCACATCCAAAGCTTTTAACCCCTCCTTTTCACACCATTTTCTGCAGAAAGCAAAGAATGCCATTTTGTTTCAGACCCAAGTAAAGCAAATAATGTTTGGATGGCAGCTTTTCCCTCCAGACTCTTCTTGCCACCTTACAGAGTCTTCAGTCTGCCATTTTATAAGTGAAAATAAACTTAAGATGGATCTTGAAGTTGGCCCATGGCAAAATGATTATTTATGGTTCTCCTTGGGTCCACTCTCGTGAGAGCTACATGAGCAGCCATGCCGATGTTTGGAAACTGTCCCCATATAGGATTGGGTTTGTAAGACAATTTGCTCCTCAGAGCTCTCAAAAATACAAGGACATGCAAGCAAAGGGAAGTTAATTTACTGAACGAAAAACCTGTAATTTCAGAAGCTTTAAGTAGAGACAATGGAACGACTGAGGGGTTTTGAGCTCTGTGCTTGTTTTGGGGTGTTTGTTTTCTCAGTGCCGTTGGCTCTAAGTCTCTCGCCTGGGTTTTGGGGAGCTGCAGTGCTTCAGAGAGAGGGCATGAGGTGGGGGAGGGAACGACAGTAAGGTTCCTTATTTCTGATGCTGATTAGCAGCAGGGCTCAGCCTGGACCACATCTCACTCTCCTCCCATGTGGTACCCACAAGCCAAGTTCCATCCACGCTGAACGGGGCATGATGTGAATCTCCTCACTCAGTCCCCCCTGAGCCCCACAGTCAAGTTTGTCCCCCCCCCTCCCCCCAGAGGCCGCGATGCTTGTCGTGTATCCTCCTCTATCTCGGCTGGAGTTAACAAAATCCATCTGCTTCTGTGAGTCAGCAGAAAACTATTCGGTTTTTATAAGAGTTAAGGGACATAGGATAGGGCAATGTCAAAGCGCAGAAGTCTTCCCCCGGCTTGGCAGCTTGGCGTTTGCACAGCACGCACCGAGAGGAGGTCGCGTTTTCGGTTCCCATCCACCAGACGCGCTGATTTACACCAGGGGAGGACATGGCCCAGGGTGTACGTGGCCACGGCTGTCGAACAAGGCTCCTTTCATCAGCAGTAAATGCCAACAAATGTGCAAACGGCAACAACCAGCGTGTATCGCGACACGGCAGCTGCTAGCAGTTTGGGAAAGTGGAAAGAAAACTCTATTTTCCTCTCATCAAAAGCAAAATGAGGAAGCCTCCCCCCCTCCTCTTCCGCCCCCACCGCTACCACCCTGGCTTGAGCAAGTTGATCCGTAGGTATTTGTGTGGGGGTTTGTTCTCAGCGGTTAACCACATAACAATTTGAAGCATGTGGCTAACTCAAAAGAAACTGCCTTTAAACGTTTGCAGACTGTAATTGCGTTGGGGAGAGCGGAGCCCTGGCCGGGGGCTGCTGGCCGCCCCGAGGACTGCGGCAGGAAGCCCTGAACATCCCACAGCAAGATGCCGCAAAGAGGGGAAAAAAAATAAAAATCTCATTTTATCTCTAGGAGATCAGCTCCTTGCCGATGCTTTGCAGCCAAGCCCAGATGTTCTCCACCTCCTGTTTCGTGTCTGTATTTGGTGTGTCAGGGCGAAACACCCAGGAGGAAATAAAACGAAAAGGGTTGGTGATGAGGGGGAGGGCGTTTCGGCTTGCAGCTTTCATAAATAAAGCCAGAGGAGAAATAACAAACAAATTGGAGAAGCTTTGCCACAAAGTCAAGGACGCCTGAGAGTGTTGGGTGAACCCTAGGGAAGTGGTGAAAAGTGAGCAGCGTGGGGCTGGAGAGCCAGGCTCCAGCGAGAACGGCCAGGATCAATCCTGCTCCAGATGGGTAAATGCCCCATTTGAGCTCTTCCAGCCCTCAAACCTGAATTTTTTGGGCAGAGAGGAAAGGTTGGGGATAGGACATGTGCAAAGGAGAGATGAGCAGTTATGCTTGTGGGGTGTAAAGATCCCAGCATCCGCATGGTGCCACAGTGTTCATTACCACAGAGCCATGGGGCTACAGTAACATCCAGTTTTAAAGAATTTGGAGCTTAAAGAAACCAATAAAACTGAAGATTGCAACATTTTTCTGTGAGAGGAGATGTCTATGAGACATTCTACAAGTGGTTTGTGACTCCCAAAGTTCATGGGCTTTTAATTTCCATCCATTTCCAGTGCATCCTCAGTCTGTGATTAGGAGATCCTCTCCTTGGTTACAAACAGACATGCCCCTAAGTGTTCATTGCACAAACAAAATAGTGCAATTAATATTCTTCCCCCCAGCTGCAAGACATGTATATAATTCATCAGTAAAAATACCATCTCCCTACAATCACATGAATGTCCCTTGATCTAGGAAAACAAATGACTTTCAGAGTGTGGCCTTAAGGTTGAAAACTCAGCGCCTTTGGAAAAAGGGCAAATAAGGCCTTGCCAAATCTTTTCTCTCAGTGTCATTGCTGGAGCTGTGGCCTTGTGGTACACGAAGGGGATGGGATTGCATCTAGAAACCAAGCTGACCAGACCCCAGGATCCTGGGAGGATCTGCAACCACGTGTGTTTCTCCATATCTGTTCTCCAGTCTGGAGAGAAAAGAAATCAGTTTTTGGTTAGTTCCCACAGCCCTGGGGTTACCACCTGCTGGCGCTGAATTATGATGTGACCACAGGCAGGTCACTGCATGGCACTACCCAGATCAGCAGCAGGAGAAGTATGGCTGGACTCCCCTGTCTTCTTGATCATCTCTGGAGTAGCCAGAGATGAGTGTGTGAGTGTGAAATGCAGGTTGATGTGCTCCTCAAAACTACTGGGGCAAGAAGAGGGAGATGTCTCCTGCCAAGGCTGGCACAGCTGCATGCCCTTTTTATAGCAGTTGGCCAAATGCATAGAAAGTAATTTTGTTCTGGCCAGAACTACCAGCCAGAGACAGCAGGACATTTCAGGCTTATGGTCCTAGATTCAACATAATCCTGGCTTGCATCCTGGATTGTATCAGAAATAGCATGGCCCACTGGACCAAGGAAGTGATGGTCCCCGCACATACTCAGCGCTGGTGAGGTCCCACTTTAAGTGCTGTGTTCAGTTTTGTGTCCTTTACTACAAGAAAGACATTGAGGTGCTGAAGAGTGTCCAGAGAAGGGCAATGAAGCTGATGAGGGGCCTGGAGCACAAGCCTTATGAGGAGA
>BJBW01000072.1:79884-184258 GCA_004320125.1 Scolopax mira | reverse complement strand
GGGGGGAAGTGGAGGGGGTGTCAGATAGGATACTAAGAAAAAATTATTCGCTGAAAAGATTATCAACTTTCAGAGCAGGGGGCCCAGGGAAGCGGTTGAGCCGTCATCCCTAGAGGTGTAGATGTAGCGTTGAGGAACACTACATGAGGAACGTGTTTTAGTGGTGGACTTGTCAGTGCAAGATTATTGGATGGCCTTGATGATCTTAAAGGTCCCTTCCAATCAAAATGATTCTATGATTCTGGAACACCAAGGTCTTAGTATAATAGTATGGTTCTCTGTAAGAACACAAAACCATCTGAGATGACACTTCAGGATCCTGTCTGCAAGTAGTGGCTGATATGCAGGGTGCAAGAAATGATCAGGGAGGACATGTAGTGGTATTTTCCCTGATTACAGTCCCAGCTTTCCACGATCGCACCTGGAGGATTTTCTGAGTCAGAGCTCATACGTAGGATGCTTTTGTCCTGAAGATATTTGCAACAGACTTATAGGCTTTTTTCTACTTAATCTATCAGACATTTTAAGCATCCATTAAAAAGGGCTTATATAGATACCACAAACTGGTAGACAAATATGGTTACACAAATTCATGGAAGGAATTTTGCCTTGAATTTACAGCTATTAAACCATTACTGACAATGAGGGTCAAATCCTAGTCTCCTACCTGATTAATAGTAGTGTTGCAAACTGAAAGTTGTGGAAATTTGTGGGTAAGATTTATTTGTGGGTAAATAAAATCTATGCCAGCACCAAGAAACTCTAATGTTTATTTTATCCAGTTTAGCATGAAACTATATTGCTGCTTTCCTTCTCCATTCAAATCCAAGAAGTTCAGTAGTCACCCAAACTAGTATGCTTACTGATGTAATCATTTACCTAATGGTATATTTGTCACAGAATGTGTAAGGCTGCATTCCCTGCAGTAGAATAGTGGCTCCATCCACCTGATCAGAGGCAGACTGTAGTTGCATATCCTTCAATAATTATTTCAGCAGGTGTCCTTTTATTCCTGTTCATAATTAGAAGCTGAGTTCCTAGCAAAGCTTGTCAGGATCAGAAATTCCTACAATTCAGTAGTTATCTATATTCACGACCAAGGAGGATGCCTTCCTTGGTAGAATAATTTCTAAAGATATTTTGTTAAAACTAATGGGTACCACAATTCTACATTAAATGTAGAGCTTTAAAATTATTATCAACCAGTAGGGTACAATTCTGATCTTACACTTGTCTTAAATTAATGTCACAATCTGACTCCTTATTTAATCAATTGTAAGACAGGTCTTAATCAGAATCCCAAGTCTCATCGGTGATTTAAACTTTATCATTATTTTCTGTGTTGATAAAGTTGTGGTTGAGAAGAAGCTAGCATGTTCACATGTTGACCAGGGTGGGGTTAAAAATCTATTTCTGACCTAAGATGATCTACAGCTGCTATTTGTTCTTACTCCCTAGACAGACAACTGGGAGTTGTCTCAGTTGAAACAAATTTCCTTGCCATATTAGACTTAAAGGGTGTCAGCAGCAACAGGAACAAGGATTAAAAGGTGATTGTAAGTCATGCCTTGCTGCTGTGTGCTGGAGCCATACAACAGCCTACCTGGCACCTGGTCTGAATTAGAGAAATCGCTCAACTGTTGCAATTTATATTTTTCTTCTCAGAGTTCCTAGGAAACTCAGAACAGTGATTGTGTGGTCCCTTCTATAGGGTGGTATACACACATATGCACATGGTAGGTCATAAACTCCTATGCTTTGCCCTGTTGCCTTCAAGTGTAAAGAACAGCCTGGCTGCAAGGTTCCTCTTCAGCCAGAAACCTCCTTCCCCCAAGCATCATTTGTAACATTAATTCTGCCCATTTTAAGACTGTTTCATTTCGCAAACAGCCAGAAGGCCCTCAGCAGTTCCTTCTCAACGTTGGGATGCGCAATAGGCCCATGTCCTGTGAGTCATATCAGCAGTGTCCTAAGAAAAGTCTTCCAATTTCTACAACTCAGGCAAGAGTTAGATTTAAAAGCAAACTCCTACAGTAGATTTGCACTTATAGACATATCAGGCACAAGAGGGAATGGGACTCCAACCAGTGTGACCAGGTTTAGCCTGACCCTGAGGAAAGTAAGGAGTGGTATTTTTTCATGATGTTGTATGCTGAAGGACACTATATCATTTAAGAGCTCTTATTCATGTCATGATTTACATCCTGGGAGAAAAAAAGACCTTATCTCATGGAAATTTAGGAGATTTAAATGAGTGTAAATAACATGTTACTTGTTACAATATTTGCAGCCTGGTCTCTACGAGTAAAGCTGAGGTAATTCCACTGTGTGCACACATGTGCCCCCGTGACTTTGAATTCCCCTCAACCAAGGCAGATGGAGGAACATAGGTCTCAACTGCTCCTACATATTTTATAAAAACAGGCAGATGGGTGGAAGGAAAAAAAAAATCATGGTAACCTCTGACTACCTCCTCACCAAGGGAAAAGCCACAACCACTGTGAGATGAAAAGATAATTTAAAAGATAATTTCTACCGGAGTGTAGCACTGTGCTTGGTTCAACCTGCGGGAAAAGATTCCACAGATATTTGCCCATCAGGCTGCCTGAGCAGAGTTTCAGCAATCCCAAGTCCTCTTGTTGTTCCTGCAAACCTGTGTGCCAATGTGGCTTTAGGAGCAATAACAGTCAGGTGAAAGACACCTGTTGTTATTTATCTCAGTCCTTCAATTCTCTCTCCTTGAACGAAATATCTTCTTGCAATAACACAGGCCATTAAACCACCGTGTTAATGTGAAAAGCATTTCCTGGGGATAATAATACCCTGACATCAGTTTTGCCTGAATACTAGTGCTGGCTGCTAGTACAGCAGCAACATTTTGCTTAGACAAGCAATACTAGGAGAGGACCCTGATTGCTAAGGCTGGCCATTGTAGATAAATGCTTAAATCAGTAATTTTGGAAAGCTGGTTGCCTAAAATTCGGAGCCTTAGCTCATACCAAAGACCCGGATAAATTATTTCAATGTTCTTTTTGAAAGTGAGGTCAGTTATTTCAGTCCACTAATTAGGGTTTTGGTAGACAAGAGTTCAGCACTTCCTCCTGAGTTTCCCAGTGCAGGACAAAGTATCTCAGTCCTCAGCTGCAGAACATTTGTTTTTATACTTCAAGGCCCTTTCTAAACAGAAATCATCATCTGGGCCAGACTGTTGAAGACAAGTCAATTTGTGTCTTGGAGAAAGATACTGGACTCCCTCCAGAATGTGAACTTAGATGAGAAACTCAGATCCCCAGAAAGGACAGGTTAGTGTTTTTGCTCCTTAGCACCTCCAGCCATCTGCAACTGATATTAGTTTACCAGGTTTAGCAGGAGATGGTGGTCATGAACACTAGAACCAAGCAGGCTCATCCAGCTCCTACTCCAGATGCAAACTAGCCAGCTTTGGTTACCACAGATACAACACAAGGGAGGAGGAGGATGAAGGACCATGGTGACCAGGGAGCATCTGCATGAACACTGGTTTTGACAACAGTTATCATGAGAGAATATGTTTCTGCTTCATCCTTTCCTGTGTATGTCAAAAACAAAAAAGTTATTTGCTTCCCAAATGGGAAATAGGTTCATTCTGGAATGTGTTGGGCAGATCAGGATCATCTCAGTACTGATAGATACATATGTGGGATTTCAACATTTTTAAGCCCTCCCAGGATATTTGTGTAATATTAATCGTGTCAGTTACTGTGCTGTTTTTGCAGCAAACAGTAGACCTGATGTAAGGAAACGTGGCCTCATTTGGGCTGTTAATGTAGTCTTTCTTAGAAGCAGTAGCTATTTGCAAGATCATAATTTCCCTCACAGACACTATTTTTAATTGGGGAAGAGTTCTCTCAGAGGAGTAATAGTCTTGCTTCTGTTTATATCTGTGCAGTACTTTCCTGATCAGTGTATCAAGAGAAAGAAGATATAAGAAACTGCTTCTCTATGTAGTAATGAACAGAGAGCTGTAAATCGTAATGTGTGATAAAATAAAAACCAAAATTTGGCTGGAGTTAAATGACTGGAATGGGACGTACAGAATTACATTGGATCAGATGTTCCCTGGAAAAAATCTGAGTTAGATTCACAGTACTCTATGGTTTTGGTTTTGTTTTTCACAAAGGAAGATTTAGCTTGATTGTTTTGTTAACAATAAACAATTTCTAGGCCTTGCGGAAGTGATCCTAGGGGCCTGCAGGAGAGGACAGGCACTGTCTGGAAATCCTGGCAGAGGAGGGAACTGACGATGAAGCCACCACAGCACAATGCCACAAACTGCTCGAGTGTTACAGGGAGCATCACATGTTTACAAGATATGAAGGACAGACTTTTAGTTCTCGCCTCCAGGGGCAGGATCATGACTACAGGCCTGCCACAGGCAGAGACAGATGCTCTTGAATTCTCAAAAGCTGCAACCAAAACCCAGTTTCACCTCTTGTGTTCCTTGGTAGGCGGTTTAGGTGCTTCCTTCTTACTGTGTCTTCTTCTGTGAATCTGCCTTTAAGTGTCAAGCCTTCCAGATGTTGGCTCAAGAGATATATGGGCAGCTGAGTCGAACTTCTGAGTTTTCCCTACAAAACCTACACTTCTCTTGGTGTTTCAGTGCCAGATTTGCTTGTGTCTCCAACTTCAAGCAGCTTCTGGCACTGCTCACTGAAGAAACTGAGTTAAACCTGTAAACCAGTGATGGGGACCAATGTTTCCCTTTGGTCTTGCTGGTTTTGTTAATCAGGGATGTCTCTTCTTTTATCAAGATCCAGACTCAGTTAGTCCATTAATATATCAGAGGAAGGAAACAAAGGCTGCATATATTACCACTGATCGTGTTAGAGATACCGAACTCTGCCCCTTTAATTGATTTTATTTGCTGAAATGAAACAGATAGAAAGGCCCACCTTAGTGAGCATGATGCTGAAGGTAACACACACACCTGCATTCTCACCTGTTCTCAGGTACCTGGCAGCTCTGCAGGACTGGGTTTAGTGACTTTGCCTTATTAACTCAGTTTTCTTATGCTTTTGTAAAAAAATGACTTAACAACAGTTGCCTAGAACCAGAAGAGCCAGGCTAGATTATTAAAGCTCAGAATGCAATACCATTTTAAAATTCATCAAAGTGTTCAGAACAAATTCTCTGGAGATTGGGGGTTTAGTCATCCCAGGGTTCTCCAGCTCATTTAGATAATTGCCCTTGAAGTAGTTGTCTTTTTTTCTCTTTTTTTGACACTGCCACTTTGCAAGTATTCACTGAGCAGGCATCTCAGCTCTGCAGCTGCAGAAGGGCAGAAGAAACTTCAAGATTCCCACCATGGACATCTCTACTTTCTATAATGTGAGCCAGCCACATCTGAGTGCATCCAAAATAGTCATCTCACTGCCACTTGCTGAGATAATAGCAACTCATTAGCCAGTTTAACTAATTAATAAACTGGTAAAATTCATTTATTTATGAAGTCATTCAGTAAATAATAAGAGATGCTTAGAGAGTTTAATATGTGAGTTATTCAGTATTTTTAACTACCATCAGGGCCTGGAGACACTCAGTCTCAGTCCTTTCTCACCTTCTTGAAGATTTGACTGCTTCTGACTCAGCATAAATTCATACTGTCACCAAGATAGGCAGTCCAAGTATCATCACGTGAGCTTCATCAGGAAGCTGATAAAATGAAACTGAAAGAAGAAGGTTATTTTTCAGCTGCATCATTCTTCCCTTGGTAAAAATATAAAACTTATATTACAACATATAATTTTATTGTATTTTATCTGTGTAACTTCTTCTATCCAAGAGTATCTAAAGATCTTTACAACAGTTCTAAACAACTTTACAACCGACAATTAGATTGCCGGTGGAAAGTATGTCAGCATCCGTGGTAGTGCACCAATAGGTACGTCTTTCTGGGGATTTCCATTTAAATGGAAATTTAATTTGGCTTTTCATTTGCTTTCTTCCTCCTGGCACCTCTTCTTGAATGTAGAGTTAGAGGCACACTCTTGTATCTACTCACTGTAAAGTTCAGGCACAAATAAGGAGGCTCTGCTGCAATGCACCTTTGGGGTAGGTGTCTACCTCTGGGCTCAGCACCCTACTCTCTTTTTGTCAGTAGAATGAAAGAGGCAATTTGGGCTGTGATTCATATGACCTTTGTAGACATCTACTTTGGTATCTCTGTTTTAAACATCTACTTTTGTAGGATGAGGTGAGCTGCAGCCCAGTTTCAGTTGTCTGTATTGACATCAGTAATAATACTGGGAGACAGGCAAAGACACTTTGTCAGAGACATCCCACTTTTACAGTCTAAAAGTTGAGTCAGAGCTCACTAAAGTGGATGTAAAGAATCCCATTTACATGGGTAGACTTTGGATCAAGTTTTAAAGGCTCTGTTTTTTCACTTACTTTGAGTTAATCTCATTTTTTCTATATAGATAGTGCATAGGATTTCGAAGAGCGTGTTCATGGATCCAGGCATGACTCACTGTAGGGGTAGATACAGCCATGAAGAACAAAAGAAGAGAATATTTAGGAACATCTTTGTATTCCTGTATTGAGGCTTCTATGTGTCTTGTGTTTGGGGGATGTTCTGTAGAGATGCTTTGATAATTCTGCACTCTGCTAAAGAATAGAATGGCTAGCAGTATTATATCAACTGTAATACATGACATTTTCACAGGGCTTTTAAGTAGGAGAGTGGTACTGCTTGGCACACGTTGAAGGGGAAGGCATGAAGAACACAGCGCTTTGAAGGGCAGAGCGGTACCAAGACAAAAGGGGTTGGCAGAAGGCGCCGTGGAATCATCCTTGTGATCAAAGTCTGACTCTACTTGAGACATCAGACTGCAGGTGAGCACATCAGGCTCTGATTCGTGGCAGAAGCCATGTACAGAGCCAGGCTTTGATCATAAGGGTATATATTCATCCTACAAATATATATTAAATATATTCATTAACTTCCATGAAGTGTTCAGACACAAGGACAATGCAAGACCTTATTTGTGCCTGACTAATAAATGAGAGCTAGAAGCAGGAGGTGCGTCTCTTTCTTTGCTTGAGAGCTGCCAAGACAGAGTAAAAAAGCTGCTGTAGGAAGGATATGGAATTTTCACATGCACCAGACTTTTCCTGCAGAGACAAGTTGATCTTCAACATGGCTACACTAGATTTAGTTTCTAATTTTTGTAATGATTCCTTCCTTAAAATATATCCAGCAAATGTCTGATATTGAATTCAACCCACAATCAGTGGCTATTGAGAATGAGTGGGGGCAGTGACAAGAGGACTTGATGTCACATTCAGATTATTAATCTATTATCTATATACTATGTACAGGTTATTTTTCTATAGTATACGTACTGAGTAAATAATTAAGCAGTGACTAACCATACAGAGAAGGTGGGACACCTTCTTATGCGTTATTTGCCCCTCACAGTCTTCAGAATAGGATCATAAATAACTTAAAATCTTGCGCTGCGGATGGCAGCCTTGTCATCAAACACAAAAAATATGCCCTTGAGAAGATCAGTGAAAGCTCCCCAGAGGTCTGAGGCCAGGCAGCAGACACTTTGATTAGCTGCTGCCTCCACAAAATGAAAATTCTTCCCTGAGCCCAAGGAATAGCCAATGGATGTAGTTGGAAGTGATAAAAAGGTCACTCTTAACTGGATCCAAGGAGATTTAAGTCACAATACCATCATCCTGAAGCCCTTAGAAAAATAACAAAAGACAGGCTTCAAAGACTGGAGAGTCCTTCAGTCTAACTACTTACACAAATCTCTTTGTCATGTAGTCTTAATTCACCTTTGAATGAGACTGCATAAGATTACCTAACAAACACACTTAAGCCCTCTGTCCCTCTATAGCAAATTGTTGTAACTTAATACACCAACAGTGGTGATACTGTACAAAACTCTTGAGTCTTAGAATTATCATCTTTTGCAGCTTGAATTCCTAAAACAGATTTAAGATGTTTGGTGCAATTCTTCTATAGCGCTTGCACAGCCCAAATAACCTGTTATGATCATTTCATAATCATATAGAGATCATATCATCAGACAAGGGTGGAGAACTACTTGCGAATCTAACAGAAACATCATGTCCTAAAACTAGATTCTCTTTTAGTCAATTGTTATTTGTAAGAGCACTATCCAGTAAACTATCTAAATTTTTAAGTTGATTTTACACATATTTTCAGACATGTAGGTATTTCAAAATGAATGGAAGAAAGCTCATACTGCCAATATATTTAAAAGTTCAGTAGAATGACCTGAAGATTAATAACCTTCTCAGCCTGACTTCAGTCCAGTGTAAAACACTGGCATGGCTAATTCCAGGCATTATTCATAATGAATCAGAGAAAAGTAACGCAAATCAAGACGGAATTAAGGAAAACATATTTTATTTCAAGAAAGCTGTCTTGATATTTTTTGAGGTATTAAGTTTTCATGAAAAAAATCTATATTATTGATGTAATACTTATGAACTTTGGTATAACTTCTGTCATGGAACAACATTTTGATTAAGTCATCACTGTAATTATTTAACAGATGAAAAACTGAGTAATTGACATTTCTCAGAAACCATTATACACAGGTATAATCATCCTCATCATCAAGAGGATGTCAGTCAGCTCCTTGGGGTCACTCCTGGGCTCTGTGCTGGGTTTCTGCCTTTTCCACTATTACTTCTTTCAGGATTCAGGCCCTGCCTACAAGCATGCTAGTATTTTGAAGGTGTATTTTTATGGAGGTACTGAAAATGTGTACACGTGTACACCTAATGCATGCGGTCAGGACAGAGCTATTGCTTAGGAAATATTAAAATCAAGTCTGAGGTGTCTTGTTCACACACAAATATACTTAAATTTGCTTCACTGAGGTTTGTTAGACCACATCCTAATAGTGTTATCCAAATCATGGATTAGGGCGAAGCCAAAGAACATATGTTTGTCACATCCTGTTTGGATGATACCAACGCAGACACAAAGAGAACGAGCAGATTTTGGCACGAAATGAAAGACGTTTTCTTTAATCTCACAGTTGTTCAAGAACATGCCAGTTATCACATGGACTGAGTAATTTAATTCTATATTTCACCCATGAAAATAGCTTCAATAGCCTTTGCGAAATGTGTTTTTGAAGACAATCTTTAAATTTGTAAGATATGCTTCTCAACAGAAGAGAGCAATGTCTCAAACCCCTGAACTTCAAATAACCAGCTTAATTTTTTCATTTGCAGGAAAAACATTTTTTTTTCTACCTGCTTTATTTTAAAATTTCTCAGGATATAAAAGCTTTCTGCTCAGTCATTAGCTGTAAATTGCAGAATGAAGCAGTACCCTACAGCATTTCCAGATGAAGCAGTCTGTTTATACTGAAAGCACAAGAGCTATAATTACTACATGATCACATTTGTATATCAAGGTCAGAATTCTGTGATTCACGCTATTGTTTGGACATAAAGGGAGTTGATTTTCAGCATGGTGGTGTACAACTACTATTATTGTTACATCAGTGACTGTAGAAACAATATTAACTTTTGCTTGTTTGAGTTTTTCTAGTTAGGTTAACACCAGTTCAAGCATACATGAAAACCTGCTGGTTAATATTTGTCTTCAAATATTCATTCGACATGCAAAATATATGTTTATATTATTGCTGTTCAGGTTGTGTATTCTATTATGGAAGAAAAAAAAAAGTGCTCCAAAACAAAAAGCAAACCAAAATAGGTCATTAAATTACTTACACATGAAATTGCACACAGTTTAAGCCAGATCAAATGCAGGTAATATAAGTGTATAAAAATATTTCCTGATCTTTTCCTCTGCTCTACAAAACTCCTGCAGATTTTCTTCTTGACTATTATCCAATATATTGGCAATATTTATATTTCATGCATGAGAATCTATTGGTTTTCCACACTATCTAACCAGTTCTAAAAGTTTAAAAATCTAGATATTCAACTCATTATACTTATTAGTTAAGAGCTAGGATTAGTCAAGCAATTAGATTTTACCAATTAATTCAGTAAGATTGTATGTATTTATAATCAGGCACAAGAACAAATGCTTTCCTCCTCTGAAGACTAATAGATTATTGTATTATTGTATTGAATTAAATTGTCACCCAGCTGCCATTAATGCCACCCTGTTCTCAGCTAGGCTTCTTTCTCTTACAGAAGCCCCAGCTAATCTTTCTCTGCTCAGGTGTAGGTGTCCCTAGGTAAAAAGCAATGATATTTCCCCAATTTGCATTGTTCTCTATCTGTTCTGGGGTTTTATATTTCCTATTCGTTCTTCGCTCCCACTCACATACTGTCATATATAAGAACTTTACATAAATCTGGTAGTGTTACCTTCACATTGACAAGGAAGGTTGGGAAGCACTTTTTTTCTCTTTTGAGGGGATAAGAAACAGAGTCAAAATGGCATCTTGACACCGCCCAAATTCTACTAAAGTCCCTGTGTTGTGAGTTTCATAAAAGATGTGGTTAGCCTTGAAAGCCTCTTTATGTAGACATAACACTTGTATGCGTGTAAGAACTATAGAATTTGCTGTCTGAACATTGCTGTAATAACTTGGCCAAGACAGGGTGTTGAATGAACATGAGCATCTTCCTCACTAGGGGAGCATCCTCTCTCTAGGGAAGCCACATAAGTATCCTTCTCAGTGTTGTTTCTCATCAATCAATCCTGATAACTTCAAACAACTAGAATTCTTTATAAACATTTTTCTGGAAATGAGTAGGAGACCTAGAAAGGAAATAGAATCATAGAATCATAGAATCATAGAATCATAGAACATTCATGTGGAATGGACCTTTAAAGGTCATCTAGTCCAACCCCTTTGCAACAAGCAGGTACATCATCCTGAGGCACTGAGATAAAACTACAAATGCTGGTAAGGCTGCCTATAGAAAATGGGTAATTAAATAATATTCAGTAGCTTATTATAGCAGACACAAGGAGATTCTGTGACTTTTTGGACTTATGAAAAATAAATTACCATCAATTCAAAACATAATCTAATGCAAATCATAGTTACTTGTGAACTTAGGTCAGCATTCGATTTAGGAAGCAATGAGATATAATATAAAAAAATTTTTTTTTTCTTTTTAAACTAACGTTGCTTTGATTTGAATAGCATAAACCTATAATCATGAAGGTGACTGTTTTGCCTAAGGAGATGGATAATATCATTAAAAGGAACAGATGTGGTGTAAAATTAAACAACGAGCAGGCATGTCATCATGGGTTGTGCCAGATCCAGAGTTGCCAGTGCCTGTGATTTTGTTGTAAGACTGTATTTGGTTGTCTGCTGGTGGAGGCCTTTTGCAGGCCATGAAAGCCAGTGCAGCACACAGATCTTCTTCAAATTCCTTTTTTCTGCATGTAACATAATATTCGAGCATAATATTTTCAGTTTCAGGGGTGTAACTTCTCCTGTTACACCCTTGCCTTCATATCAAAGGACACACCTCTTCCTTATGGACAGAGTGCTTAATCATTTCTTCTCCCATCCTGCCCAGCTGCTGGCATACCTGGTAGAATCTCAGATCCTTTCCGGCCAGCATGCAAAAAAATTGCAATCTGCTGGTTAAAGAGATATCTAACCCTCCTAATGGCAAAAGAGCTCTTGACAACATCACTTGAAAGTACCCTAAAGGCTCAGAAACAGAAGGGAAAAGAGATATATTAACATCCCATCCAAAACCTTTCATGTTGCAATTTTTAATTGAAACCCATGTGTCTTGGAGACATGGATTAGCCTATGTTATTTTTAATGTTAAGGGCTGGCAAACCTCCACACCCACATGACATATTTGGAAACATAAGACAAACAGGACAAAACCCATAAACAAACAACAGCAGTCTCTGGTGAAATAGGTCAACAGTGTAACAAGACTTATTTAGATAAAAGGTAAAAAGAAAATAAAGGACTCATAGAGAAGGAGATGGGCTTTTCCTCATGGAATCAAGTGGTGTACTCAAAAGGAAACAGGCAGACTAGCTAAGCAAAGGGTGTGATGTGGAGCTGACCTCCCTCCCGGTCCCCATCTGCCTTGGCCCCTCTGTTTGATCTGAATCGCATCTTCATGGATCCTTGCTATGTCTCCCTCTCTGCCAGCCTACTTGGTCCACATCTCTGTCTCATGTGACTTGCCCCATCCTTCTTGCTTTACCACCTCATTTTTAAAGACAACGGCTTCTGGGTAGTCTTCTCCTTCCAGTACAAAGATCTAGCCCCAAGCCCTGGTCAATCTTTTTCCACTTTCTCCCTTTGGACCTACTGTGGAGATCAGCCCAGGAGGTCTCAAAGTGAAAGGTATGTCCCAGGCCTACCCACCTCCTCCAGAGGCTCTGCAGGGCCTCTGTCACCTTCCTTTCCCTGCAGCAATGCAAGTTTTCAACTGTAAATAATATACAATATAATGGTGGGGTGGAGAAATCTGATGAAAAACTGCAAAACCACTTGCCCACGTCCTGATATGACTGTCTCCCCCCACACCCTCCCCCTACACGCAGGATTTCTTCTTATCAGGCCACTTCTTGTTCCCAGTCTCTTCGTCCTTCAAATTGTATCTCCATCTTCCAAAAAAAAAGATCATGGTGCATACACCTGACATGGAAATTTTCAGCCTGAACGATTAGATTGAAGTTATATCTGAAAACAGGGTCTTCTGAAGTGTCAGACAACTTGGACAGGTGACGTTACCAGCTCTGCACTCAGTGCAGCTGAGCGAGTAGTTGCCACATCGAGTTAGACCGAGAGTTTTCCTGGACAGCTAAATGAAGCCCTCATGTAGCAATTTTTAACAAGGTGCTATTTTTGGGGATTTCTGATGGATCTGTTTACCACAATGAAATTCACAGTGTCAAATGAGGTATGATAAATTGCCATCCCAAAAAATTAATAGATGTTTTTTCAAACCGCCTGTTTGAGTCAGACCCATAGCTTTGGACAGTTTTACTCACTTGATCTTTTCTCCCTATCTAGGTAGGTTTCCGGTCGTGACAGATGAGACATGAGATCTTCAGCTTCCAGGCTTTCAAGTTTTTCTTCAAGAGATTCACTATGGAATCGGTAAGAAAGAAGAAAGTCATAAATATCTGATTTAAAGAGTAAAAGCAGACCAGAATCTCTGAAAAATAAGTCTAAAAGAAATTGGTTTTAGCAATTGCAATACCTGCCAGTTGGTTTTTTCTTTGCTTAATGCCACTTTGGACATTACTACAGTGAGTGTTTTTCAGAAGAAAAGAGATCTAACATTGATCTTTGCAAGGATCAAAAGTTCCAATAAATCAGTAAATCCTTACAAAACATTGACTATTTGAGCAAGTGCTGGAACAAATACTAACTTCTATTATGTATTTTGCTTTGCTTTCATACCATTCAAAGCTGGGGGGCGAGGGGGGATGGGGGGGCAGAGTATAAAAGAGACACTTTTTATAACTCCTTTCAACTCATCTAGATCTGGTAACTGATGTTGTTTTAACTTTGAAAACAACAAATCTCTGAGATCAGCCTGAAAAATCTATGGCAAGGTTTGTGCGGGGGCTTGAAAGAGGAGGGCCCTTCTTCTTCTCCTGATGTAAAGTGCTGAATAGCACACAGTTGTCTAAATATGCTTTTGTTTATTCAGCCTCTGGATGGTGAGTGCTCTTGGTTTAAAGTTTTTACTGTGTTTCATTGAGCCGCTGAAAGCTACATTTGGATTGCCTGACTTGAACCCCCTACAACAACAACATCGGTGGTTAAGGCTGCAGTTTTCTTTGTACCTGGTGCTCTGGCTGGAGCTCTCCTGGCACAGGTCACTGCTCCCTGCCTGGCCATCGCAGCAGTGTGGGACTTTCATCTTTTCTTCTTCCCTGAGGGAAACAGTTGACCATATTGCACTCCAGCCCAGACAAGAGTGCTGCTGATCTTTGCTGCTGATCTTCTGAAAACCAAACGTACCTTCCTTTGGTGCATTTACTTTCTCACATGGCTACACATATTTTTGCTTTTTAAGTCCATGATACCTTAAATGAGCAAGAGTTCAGAAGTCAAACAATCATCTTTGGAAAAGTATGAAGCTATTAAGCTGGATATTCATATTTGATTTTGACACAGCACTTAAGTTTTTATGTCCTACTGCTCCTAGATTTTCTTGGAGGAATAAAATAAAACACAACCACCAACAAGCAAATAAGGAGTGGTAAGATCACTGAAATTAATGAAGCCTAATTTCCTATGGATTTGTGTCTTGACTGCAACTCCTGAGGAGGTACAAACCATCAGTAAAACTTTTTCCATGATAGGGACACTTACAGGATCTTTCTCATACATTAATTTTCTTGATAAAGAACAAGATGAGGGTGAGCCTTTTCTATACATGGGGACAATAAACATCTTTTCCCTCTGCCCATTTTTATTTTCCCATAAAACTTCTAGGAAATAAAGGATTTTGAGACCTTTCCTGCCCCACTTTCAAAATTGCTTGGATCAGCAATGCATTAAAAAAATCATTAGAGATAGGACAGACGAGCAGATGATCACCCACTTCTGTAGTCAATGGAAAGCCAGTTAACCCAGGAAGTGGCAGGTTCAATTTCAGTGGTGAAAAGTAGAAGCAAATGAGTTATCAGAGAGAGGGACTGCTGGGGTGGACTTCTAGACTGGAATTCTGAACTTCTTTATTTTATTTAGCACCATGTGAACACTGACACAACAGAGACTAGGTCCAGGCAACAAGACCAGCTTCCAAAAGCTTACAGATGGTTGTCTACCATCCTGGGTTTTAACAGAATCCCAGAACTACAGCATTCAAATGTCTGTTTTAAAAAAACATTCAGACCCTAATTTTAGATATGAGTAATATTTGCTTGATGAAAAGCCTTTGAGCATTTAAAGTAGATATGCCTCAAATTATTTCAGATTCTATGTATTGTCCAGCATATTGATCTCCTTAATTAGAAAGCAAACAAACAAACAAACAAACAAAAACCACCCAAAACAAATCTCAAAAAACCCACCAAACCCAAAAGTCATCACTCATGAATTGAAAATTTCCTATACTAAGTTTAAGTTTAGAGTCTGGACAAGTGATGCATCCATGAAAATAGAGGCTTATATAAAGGAAATGCAGATGTGCTACTGAGTCCAGAGGTTACAAGGACCTTTTTTTAAGGTCCAATGTCTGCAGATTTATTTCCAGCATTTCTCTATGAGATGCTCTTTAGGAAAGCAAGAAATTAAGTATGCTCAGTCAACACTATAAACCAGCTTTTGAACTTCAACCCTGTAGGCCCATACATGTGTACGTCTGCACATTGTGTAAAGCTACAAATGACTTCTGTGTATCTGTTTAATCTGATGGGGTCTCAGCCCCACTTCTTCCACTAAATACTGCTCTGATGCTAATAAATTCATAATACAGAAGGGAAAAAGACCCCTCATAAAAACAGATCTCCCTGATTTATATTTTCACATCATGAACAACTACTAGAAAGCAAGCCTTTCATTTACCTGCCAAACCTTTTTGTCTATCCAATAAAATGCTGATGAAATTGTTTGGCTTGAGAACCCTTCTCATCCTTCAGCTATTTTTTGAAACTCTTTGGATAAAATTAATAATAAAAATACTTAGTTCTGATAGAGCACTACTCAGCTGGAAAAGCCCAGTGTGCTTTCACCTAGAAAAAGAAAGGTAGCTGTCTGAATCCTACAGATAGAGAAAAGATGCACACAGAGATCAAATGCCATGTCACAGCCACGAGTGGCACCTCAAGGACATGATCCCAGGTTTACAGAGCCTTTATTTCATTCTCAAACTGCTACCCTGGTTCATTTTGGCCTGAACTTCCATTTTCATTGCACATGAAATGCATGCTGCCATCAGCATACATTTAGCAGCTTAGTTAGAACCAGAGATGTGCCTGGATACTGACACAGCCGTATCGTTTCCAGAGGGAAAGAGAAAATATTGAAATGTTTGCAGTGCGGGTTGAGGCTTTATTTCATCCTCTTTTTATTTTGGAGAGCCTGCTATGCCAGCTGCCCTGCAACATGTTCATTTATGCAGTATCACTCTCCGATTTTAGTCATTGCTATTTCTCATATTAAAAAAAAAAGCAAAAAAGCTCAGTGTTCAACCACTATAATTCCTGCTTGGGAAGGACTCTTATATCTCTTGTTTCTATCACAGAATGCCCCTTTGTGATATATTGACTCTGTCTTGTGCTTTCCAACCCCACTAGCATGTCTTGCTCTTATGCTAATGTGTCTGCTGTGCCCTTCCCAACAGTTGCAGAACCATAGAATCATCTAGGTTGGAAGGGACCTTTAAGATCATTGAGTCCAACCATCAACCTAACACTGCCAAAACCACCATTAAACCATGTCCCTCAGCACCACGTCTATCCATCTTTTAAACACTTCCAGGGATGGCAACTCAACTGCTTCCCTGGGAAGCCTGTTCCAAGTGCTTGAGAAGCCGTCCAGTGAAGAAATTTTTCCTTATATCCAATCTAAACCTCCCCTGGCACAACTTGATGCCTTTTCCCCTTGTCCTATTGTCTGTTACTTGGGAGAAAAGACCAACTCCCACCTCTCTACAGCCTCCTTTTTGATAACTGTAGAGAACAATAAGGTCTCCCCTCAGCCTCCTGTTCTCCAGGCTGAACAACCCCAGCTCCCTCAGCCCCTCCTCATAAGGCTTGTTCTCCACACCCCTCACCAGTTTCATTGCCCTTCTCTGGACTCACTCCAGAATCTCAATGTCTTCCAAGGGTTTTATTGGGCTCAGCAATGCGGAGATAACCACACACAGGTTCCTGCTGTGCTGGTCCTTACCCTCACCAACACAGCGCTGGTGGGCACTGCTGGGAGAGCAGCTCTCATGGGCAGTGGGCAGTCCTTGCACTGGTGTCTCCAAGAGCAATGAGAAGGTTCCCATTTGCACCACGGGCAAGAGGTAAATTTGCTAGGGCTCCACATGCAATTTGCCTACCCATCAGCATTCATAAGAGTTTGATATCTTTGGACCCTCCAAAATATGATCCTTATAGAAGAATATACTACTGGGTTTTTATATTCTGTAGGTGTTTTGAGGGGTCTATTTGAATCTGATCTCTCAAGACACACAGTATTACGCTTCCTACCAACTGAAGTAAGGTTTCTTAAATAAGCATCTCTCAAAAAACCTCTGTGCAATAAAAATACCAAACTCAGCAGACCTGCAATAAAACAAACAAACAAACAAACAAACAAACAAAAAGAGTATGCCTTCTTGCCGTCCCTGTCCTTAACTTGCTATCTCTTGCTGCTGGTGAGCATTTTGCTGGTTTTCTCTTTGGAAGATGCTGCAGTTGCAGGGGAACAGCCCTTTGCTTGTTGTTGTTACTGTGAGCCTGGAATGCCATTACGTGTTTGTCTGCATGGCTCTTGATCTTGCATTACAAAACCAAAAAACAAAGGCAAAACTGAATCAGCAGATTAGTCAGCTTAATCTTGTGTAACTCAATGCTGCACTTCATTTTCAGTGCTGTTATTTTCAGCTGTCCTTTGAGATGGCTATTTGAGCTCTCCTATCGTTCAGTCAAGCTACTTGTACAGGACATTCGAATAAATAAGATGCAAAATATATCATTCAGTGGAATGTTTCTGAGGTTTTGGTTTAATCTTTTTTGTTTGGTACACACAGTGTTAAAACCGCAAGATCTTAATGTTACCAAAATGTCATTTAAAATGAGAACACAATGAGATCTCTTTCTGCTATCATATTAATATTGAAAGAATGCAAAAAGAACCTTTTGTTTAAGCCACTATTGCTAGTGGTAGAAGGCTTTTAAACTAATCTGGAGTTTCTGAGAGAGTTGCTTATGTTTTCTTATCTAATTTTAAATACCAAATGAAGACAAATGCTTGGAGATGCCAGGATTAAAATTGAAATCAGCTGATCCTTGTATTCAAAACAGTCCCAGCAGCAGCACAAATTGTTGATGCAGCTCATGTAGTCCATAAGCCATGCTGGTAGATACTGTCACTTAAGAATACAGAATTGCAATCTGCATGTTTGCTGTATCTGGATTTTGGTTTTCTGCATGTACAGCAATACAATTTAGACAAGAATATTTTTCTCTGACTGGAAAGTTACCTGACTATTCTGTCCCAATAACATGATCATTTCAAAGATTTGCTTGCAAATGTCAAGTCCAACAGCCTTATTTCTCAAGAAGAAACACTGTGCAGTTTACCATATAAGTTCCCTTCAAGCAAATTAGCACCAGTCACAATGTGTGATGTAGGCTTCAATGTTTAAAATAGACTTTGCCTTTTCCTGTGAGTACATCGTGCACTTGAGTGATATTAAAAAGTGTAAACATGCTGCAGGTTAAAATATGTAGTTGTTACATTTCATACAAGGCTCAGTCAGCCGACAGGACCGTCCTCAGAGAGGACACTGCTCCTGGAGGTGAAACTCCTCCTGACTAAACATTTCCCGCTGAAATACAAAGTGATGATGTTAGATGTTCTTACATAAATGGGGTAGTTTCATTTTTCAAAACAAAACTATGGGAGTTCCACTAACAAAATAAGTTTATGAAGTTTTAGCACATGAGATATTCCAAAACCAAACACCAAACTCACCCTGCCAAGATTCTTATTGATTTGAGGCTCCTTTTATCCCCTAAGCCCAACATTCAACTCAAATAAGAAGAGGTGATGTTCAGAAATATTTGTGGATATTCTAGTACTCATGGCCATAAATTTAAATGAGCATTTCCCATTAATTTTGTCAGAAGCTATTTGAGCATGAAATTATAAATATGTAGCAACAGCAATTTACCATATAGATGTTTTCTATATGGTAATTGGGGATCAAATCCCACAGCTGCCTTATGCCATACAGTGATCCCATACAGTGAGCTGGGATAGGTAAGAGGATGGGAAGTAATGCTGACTGCTGTGTTTAGCTGAAATGGATGAATATAACACCAAACCACAGATTTATTCAGAAGAGCAGTATAGTAGAGCAGCATAGCCTAAGGATATTTTCCTGATGAGTTTTAGCACGCCACTAGTTCTGTTGCTATTTGCTGCTGAGCTGGTGATACTCACCATGTTTGTGAAGATGCTAAGTAGCATGAAAAGAGCAACTACAAAGTTTACTAACAAAAGCATGTGAATTTCAATTATTTGATGTTTTAATCAAACACTAATGTCTGACCTACACCACTTTTAACAGCAGTAATAGCCAAGATGGGAATCTTGAAAGTAAAGAAATGAGTGTAGGTGTAAAACCCTTATTTGCAAAGTGGCATCATCTCTGTCATATTTGGGAAGAAAAAAACCCAAAGTTGCCATGTGAGATGCTGGCGTGACTATGGCTGTACTAATCAAGAGGAGTCATCTGCACAGTAGCCATGTGCAGGGTGATTTCCTTCTTCAGCTAACAACTCACTTCACCGCCACACTGACAGGTTGCAAACGGCCCTGGAGGCAGCTTGTCTGAGCATGCTTGACAGCCTGTTTGGTGCACAGCCAGGGACCTGTGTCAAGCTTGTTTCCAAAACCCCATCAGCAACCACACCGGAGTTTGCATTTGTGAGCTCGCTGCCGGTGTAGCGGGCAGTGGTGGCAGCGGGGGTGGTCTCGGGGCTGCTGGCTGCGGGCAGCGTAATCATAACCCTTGGGAGATCCACCACCAGCTTTGGCACAGCTGTGGAGGTGAGACCCTGAAGAGGTGACTTTGCATGACTAAAGCTAGACAGCCAAAAAGGCAGCCGTGCTTCCGGCCAGCAGGGCCACAGTCTCCCTCCTTTTCTCTCCTTATCTATAGTGGAAAGATAATCTTGCTGTTCCCTACCTCACCCCTGCATGGTTTAAATGGTTAATTGCACTGATGACTCGAAGAGCTAAGCAAGTGCAGTGTAGCTCCTCACCTCTGGCACATATCTGTAATGTTTGAAAGTTCACAACAATGACAATAGTCATCATCACCTGATGAGTACGGCTCAGCTCTAGTGAATGAACCGATGATCTCAATCTAAATATGACTAGAGTACTATAAAATGAAACATGCCATAGCTAATATCCAGCTTATTGCAAAACACCTGTGTGAGGAGTGTGTGCTGTCGTTGCTATGCTCCTTAGCCCCTCCCTAAGCGCTAGCACCAATACTGCAGAAACATTATCAGTTTGCTGTAATTAACTCTCCTGTTGGCACTCACAGTTAAAAAGGCCAGAGAACCAAATGAATTTGCAGACTGAATCACTGGGTGGGATGGCAAGAGAGCACAACTTCCTTGACTGTGATGTATCATCAGCAAGGAGTGTGCTCTCCAGGGCTGCTTGGACTGTCCTCACCCGAGCTGGCTCATCCCAGGATGGACACGGAGATGTATTTCACATCAGAATAGCAGGAGTGAGATAAGCATAACTTCTTCTGGCAAGCCTTACATGAGAAAAAGGGCTGTGGCACTGCCTCCCCCAGGATCTCGCACAGACTAAGATAGCGTTAGAGCAGACGCCGTGAAATATAACTTTCACACTCTGCTGATTATTCTTTGACATTTGTGAAGTGAAACAGTGATTTCAGTTAGTGACAATTTATAGAGAGATGCATCTTACACATTTAGAAGCGGATCTCAGATACTGATCGCAATTCAAAACAGGAAACCATGGTTAAATCTGAAATCCACTAAAAGCTATCTGAAACAGTTATATAATTTGACTAGTCTAAATGTAAGCATATTTTTACAGGCAAGCTGTATAATTTATTTTTTTTTTTATTAACACCATATTAATTAACTAATCTTGCTTCCAGCCAGTTGAAGTGAAGATAATCCAAGCCTAAAGAGGTCATGCCCATAGGGCTATTTGCTCTACTAGCATTTGTATAGGGGAAGAGGAAATACTGCTTCAAAGCAGCAGCTGAACACCATAATCTCTTTTAATGGAGTTAACAATTCCAGAAATGTCAAAAAAACCTCCAGACTAATAGGTAATTATGATTGGTAGCTATTGATCATCTTTAGGCCTTGTGTTGCACTCTATTTCCCAGTATTCTCCTGTATTCATACTATTTTTTTTATTTACTATTTTATTTTTTAAAATCCTATTTTTTTCCTGATATAGAGACACAGAATGTCAGCCACTGCTACTCTTGGCTATGTCTTCATTTCTGTCACTTCTCACTGCTCCAGTTTCCCTGGCCTGCCTCCTGCCTTTCTTTGTTCAATGTGCTCTTCAGTTCTGCAGTTTAAATTTTCTCTAAATAGTATCAAAGAAATTATATCTGTAGCAATATGTCCAGCTTTTGTCCACACTCTTTGGGATAGGATTTATTTAGGATAGCAGATAAGGTTATTTTACAATCCAAAAACTAATGCTTAAGCTCAATAACCTCAGCCTGACGAGGAACAATTCAACCTTAACAGTGAGAGTACTCAATTAATTAAATCAGTTTATGCATCAGTGCAATGGATTTATCCTCACTTCAGTTCTGCTAGGGAGGGACCAGGTCTCCTTCTAACTTGAGCATGGCAGCTGACCCGCAGACCCTGGGTCTGGCTCAGGATCGGCTGTGTGACAGCCCATGATGGATGTTCTGCAGAAAATTACAGGGGATGATCACAGAGGTCTTGCTTGGCCGTCGGGCCATATCCCAGCTCCTCACTCATCTCTCCGTGCAGGCAAGATGCACTGGTACAGCTCTTCTCGATTCTACGAAAAACTCATCCCTGGCCCAAATCCCCAAACAGTTCTTCACTCCACTTTCCATATTCCTTTTGATGCCACTAGCCAATTTTATCATCTTGATCTCTCTTCCTCCTCCACTGCTCTTAATGAACACGATCCTCAATTGATTTTCTTCCTACCCCTCCAGTCGCTTCTTCAGTGCTTCAGTATTTTTTTTTCCACCCAAATCCATTTTGCAGTGCAACTCCCACACGGTTCTTTTCTTGGCTTCTTCCTCCTCCTCCTCTTGCCTACTCTACCTTTCAGAGTCTCATGACGTTTAACAATCATCTGTATGAGCCCAGAGCCTTTGTGCTGCTGGATCACGTGAAGCAGCAGCAGCAGCAGCAGCAGCAGCAATCACATGGCCATATGGAGGGCTTCTGCTAAGGCAATGAAATCAAAGAAACATGTTCAGGCAGGACCGTGTCTCAGGAGTATTGGTCATATTTTTGCTGGCAGAACTGCATACAGACAGTTTTTTGTGGGGTTACACCAATCAGGTGTCTCCCTTTTATGCTTAGTCAGGCATCGCAGCCTTTTGTTGATATTTTAAACTATTTTTGAGCTGTATACAGGCATTTTATTAGATTCACATACAACCCCATGTAAAAGCTTAAGAGCATTGTAATACAGGAGTAGGTCCTTAAATACAGAACATTAAAACCTTTGACATAGGCATATTCATGTAACATTGGTCATTTTCCACTGTTCAGATTTGAGAATATTTACCACTCCTGAATTTCCCAGCTTCTGTGGGGAGAATCTCAAATACAAAGAGAAGGAAAACACATAGTAGGACTAAATAAATCAGACTGGAAGAGCAGATGACCGTAATTACTTGAGCCTCCTGAGACCTAACCTTCTTTAGAAAGGCACATATGGGCCCCAAAATCTAAGCTTAAAAAATAAAAGGGGGGGGGGGGGGGGGGGGGGGGAGTAATAAAGCCCCGCTCATTAGGGCTGTCTGTCAATTCCCAGAGCTACACGATGCAGTAAGGGCTGAAGGGTATTTTAACTTATGCAGAAATGCTGCTGGCGAGGGGACGCGGGGCTGCGGGGCCCACGAAGGAGGGTACCAGGGATGCGGTGGTTTCAGGGGATGCTGCTGATGGAGCGCTGCCACCCAGCCGTTGCAAGAGCAATAAATCACTGCCCCCTCCCTTCCCTCTGAAAAAAGGCTCGGAATCAGGAGCAGCGCCTTCCAGGGTGTCACTGGGGCTGCTTAAAAATCCCCTAAGTAGAAGGAAGGTGAAAACCTGTACAGCCCAACCGCCGACAGCGATGACTTTGTCAGCAATGCCGGCTCCGCGCTTTGCCTCACAGCCGGCTCCGGCAGCCAAAGGGGCTGCCTGCCAGGGGCTTAAAAAATGGGTGAAACCCCCCTCCCTCCCCACCTCCCCGAACCGGGGCTCACCGGCGGCTGAGGTGGGGGATACTGAGGCCCGCCATCCACCCCCCCCCCCACCCCAAAAAAGCCCTTTTTTTCCACCATAAGAGGCGCGGAGGGGGCGGGGGCACCGCGCGGGGCCGGGGGCGGGGCCGGCGGAGGCGCGTGGGGAGGGGAGGGGGGAGAGGGGAAGGGGGAGGCGGCGGCGGCGCCTGCGCAGAGCGCTTCCTCCTCGGCCCCACGTAACGGCCGCGGGCGGGCGCCGGGCAGCGCGTGTCAGTCACCGGGCGACTGTCAGCAGCGGTGGTACCCCCCCCCCGCCCACCGCCTTCCACCTCCCACCGCCCCCGCCAGCCCCGGCCACCCCCGGCCCGTCCCCTCCTTCCCCCCGGCCGGGGGGCGCAGCCGGAGCCCGCACAAGTTAGTGCTCAACTTGGTGAAGGCGGAGGGTGGGGGGGGGGAAAAGGGGCTGAGCCCGGCGGGGTGGGGGCTGGCGGGCCCCGCTCCCCGCCCTCCCCTCAGCGCCGGCGGCGGGGCCGGGCTCCTCAGAGGCGGCCCCGTCCCCGCAGCCGTTCGGGGGGCCGCAGTCAGCCGAGGCAGCGCTCCCCACCGGCGGGGGCCGAGCGGCGGCGTGGGGGGCGCCTCTCCCCCCTCAGCCCCTGCCCGGGAGGAGGAGGGGGCGGTCGGGGGAGAAGCTGGGTGTCGAGGGCGAAGCTTCAGCCTCTCTGCGGCTTTGATGCTGCGGGTCTCTGCTGCCTCTTAACATCTTCCCTCTGCCTTTTTTTTTTTTTTTGTAATTTTTTTTTTTTTCCCTGTCTTATTTTTTTTCACCCCCTCCACCTTCCTCCCCCAAACTTGGCTTTCCCTCGCCCGGATCTGTGTGCTCGGCTCCTTCTGGGCTTTACCGGTGGGCTAGGATCATGCCGGACCAGATCACCGTGTCGGAGTTCATCGCCGAGACCACAGAGGATTACAACTCCCCGACCACCTCCAGCTTCACCACCCGCTTGCAGAACTGCAGAAACACGGTCACACTGCTGGAAGAGGTAAATCGCCCCCCTTCCCTTCACAAACACACACACAGACACACCATTTTATTTTTATTTCTCTTTGGAAAGAGCATCAGGACGGGGCAGTACCACCCGCCCAAATCCACGGGAGCTAGAGCCATTGGTATGCATGTAATCTGGTCTTTTAATTGTGGGACTTTGCTCTTGTGTTGAGCTAGTTACAGAAAGCTTTTCTGCTCTGGCGCCTTAAAGATTAGTGCATAAAGCAGTTGTCTGAACTTTAATATTGCTTTTGTACTTCTTGGTGTTGGTGGTTGTTGCAGTAGGGGGAAAAAAACAAAAAAGCGTGAATGTTGGGATTTTTAGAGGGAAGATGAAGGTTGAGTTTTGTTTGGGAGCGTTAGCAGAGGTTTTCCCCAGCCACTAGTCAGCGCAGAACTCTGACTGCAGAAACCTGCCAAGAGAGACTTCGTTTAAGAAATGAGGTAAGGAAGGAGGGATGAATGTGGAGTGAGGACAATAATATGAAAACAAAAAGGTGGTGGAAGGAGAGCAAAATAATGCAGCAGAAGTGATTATACGGTCAGCATCTCAATCTTGAAGCCTAAGTGTTGGGTGGTGTTTAACGCTTGTTATAAATGTCATTTAAATGTTCATCCTGCTTCGCTATCAAGAAGTAGGAGTGTGGAAACGGGTAAACTTCCAGACCTGGTTTATATGGGATATCAGTCCACTGCTTCCTATTTGAGGTTTCAGTGTGATTTCCTATGGACTAGATCAACAATTATCAGGAAATGTCTTCCAAATGACTTTAAAACAAGACAGTGTGTAGCTCTTCTCTTGCTCTGTGCTTGGTTGAAGGTACTAGCATGATGACACTGAAAGAAGACTGGGGTTTTTTGCTGTTGTTTCATAGATTGTTGTTTTGGATTATACACTTAGTTCATCAAGTATTTGTCAATTCTTTTAGGAGCCAGCGCGTATCTAGGAGATGGATTTAATAGATTCTTTTTGGTTTTGCTGAATGTGTTGGCATGAGCAAAACATTTGGTATGCAAGGGAAGAGTATTTGAGTCATGGCGTTTTCCTGATAGTCTTGGATATAGAAAATATAATTCTAGAGGATTAAAACTAGTTAATGTTGGCTTAGTAGAAAAACTGTCTATGTATGAAATATTAATGGTGCTATTGTTTACAGAAACTGACTAGGTAATAGAGTGATTGTAAATTTGCACTTAAAATTATATTTTTTTATTTTTGTTATGTAGCCTAGATTAGTTTCTGTAACTTTTCCATAACTGTAACTGCTTTTTTCTCATGTAACTAAGCCATGGTTGCTTATAGATTGTCATAAATCAATCTGCTTTGGTTTGTGTTTGACAGTATTGCTGCCCCGTGCTCTTAACTATGTGGAATAGGTACAGCCATTGGTACACTTGTTAGTACAGTTGACAGTATTCATGGAGTTAAGTGAAAATATATATTCTGCCATCACTGGTGACTTCTAAGGCAAGAATACAGTATAATGTTTTCATCATTTGGACATACATCAATACAGTCTGAGTTTGGTAATGCCCATCCAAAGAAAACCAAAAGATAAATACATCGTTCTGCACCATTTGTGTGGATTGTGCCTATTTTCAAAGTTTTTATATCTCATTTGACAGCAATAAATCAGAGGAATAGAGAATATTGGGTGCTCCTAGTGCTTGCTTTGCTATTTCTTGAATTTCTTTTGTTTGTATAACTGTTTTACATGCTCTATTTAAACTGTTTGCAGCTTAAATTGATTCTCAACTTGTACTATTATTTTATTATCTGTAAATATAAGGCAGCTTTATTTGATGGGAAATGAGATGTGGATATGCTCTGCCATTACATGCTGCAAAAAACCTGCAACTATCCCAAATGTGTTTTTATTAATTTGCATGAAGAAATGCAGATGGTCAGAATCTGGCAGACGAAATGCTCCATTAGATACTTTGACTGTGTGTCTTTTATTGTAGTTGTAGGTTGCATACAGAGTTCTGCTGCAGCTCCTTTAAAGCTAGGTTGGTTTCTGTACATCTGCTTACCTAAGGCTGTGATTGGTATGGAGCAGGGGATTGAAATTGAATGGTGGAAGTGGCTGTTTTGTAGCTATTATTACTGCTGCTATTGTCCGTGCATCATGGATGACTGAAGAGCTCTTCAAGCAGCTCTGAACTCCAATTTTGAGCCTGCTGCATTAAAGCAAAGGGGGTGATCCTATCCTTGCAGCTGTTTGATTTTCAATGTAATATGTTGCATGTGGGTTGGAGCCTTCACTGGGCTTTTGCAGGCAGAGTCAAGCTCTGTGCTGTTATGGTGCTGCAGCCTAGAGTATCTCAGGTCATTATTTTAAAGCTAACTTAATTCAACACAACCTGCATCTACCTTGGTTGACTATAAGCTGGTTTATGGATAAACTATTTATTTTCTTTATTCTAAATAAGATTGTGCACTACAACTGAAATTGTAGGGAAATTAAACAGATTTAACAAAAGTTAGATCTGTTTCTTAGCCTCTCAGTCTGGCATAATTCCTGTCATAGGTCAGATCAGTGTTTAGATTGGAGCCACCTTTTCATAAAGAATGTGACAAGAAAGAAATGGACTTGAGTGTGTCTGTGTATAGTTCCATGAAGGCATTACAGAAATGTGAATTTACTGATCCTTAATAACAATTACAAGTCTCCTGAAATAATAAAATAGATGATGGACTCAGTTGCTGTTATGTTCACTTGGTTGTTCTCTAGTGGAAGTGCAGGTAGTTCAACTGGGTGGATGGATATGTACTCTCTCATAGTTGTGACTCTCTTCCTATTATTACTGAAATTCTTTTCAGAGGTGACTCTGGAACCAGTTAGGTGCAATCTTGGGACAAGTTTCAGACACAAAATCAGAGCAGGCATTTTTACTGACTAACTTTCATTTGGTAAGCCTTTAGTGACAACCCCAACAAGATATGGAGACATACCTGAAAGCATCAGAACCATGAAGGAGTCTCCAAAGCCTGTGCTTTTGTGGGTAACTTCTTTAAAAAAGGAAAGTGGCATCTTCTGCCCCCAAAATCCTAAACCACAACCTTTATTTAAATCTGTCATAATATTATTAAAGGAGAAAATAGAAAGTACATGCTGCAATGTTGCAGTTTATTGACTAGAAAAATTTCATGCTGCATTGTTTAAGGTACTGAATCCTGGAAATTTGCAAGCTTTTATTTTTTCCTCTTAGGAGATAAAATGTAATGTTTCTTGTCATCCAGTCATACCAGATGAAAAGACCCTGTCATCTTTGTAACCAGGCTTAGGCTTCTTACATAGTACTTATCAAAGAACTATGTAAAAGTTTTTATTTTTTGAGATTATTTTTTATCATAATTTTTTTTAAGCATGAGTGTTATCTAATAGCCTTCAGTAAACAAAAATTTTGATGGTTCATTCCATAGCTAAAGTAATAATTTTATTTTATTTTTTTTTCCAATTTGAAAAGGAAGGAACAAAGCCATTATATCGTAGTCTAGGTCTAGTTTAAGAGACTCTGTACTCTTTTTTTCTGTGTTGATTTCTAAGCATGTTGCATTCATGGAAAGAAGATGTTTTTAACTTCATATGTCTACGTGATACTATGAGGAGATTATTATAAAAGTCATATGAAGAGGTGGATTATTGTGTCTGTAGATGGGTGGTTAATTGCTTTTTTTTAAAAAAAAAAAGTTTAAATCCTAAGATAGCGTAGACAGATTACTGGTACTGTGTCATAAAATAAACCCTCTGCTTTGTTCTTATCAAATAGGCTTTTGTATCCTCAGTAACTCCATGATTTGTGTTACTCAAATAGATTTTGAAGAGTTGATTTTAATCCTTGAGTTGATATTACTGTTTGAGCTAGCTGGAATTTTTAGGGAATGATGACATCTGTTCTGAGAATAAGTAGCGCGCATGTGGGATCACCCCAAGACTGGCTTGATTGCCATTCTGCTGGGTCCCAGCTCCAGCTGAAAGGACATCTTTGCACTCCAGGGATGACTCCGTTATCATGACTGGGCAGTTCTGAGTCTTTCTCCTAAAGCAGCAGATGTTTTGTAGGACTGTCTTGAGATACAGAGGTTAAGCTTAAATGTGTAAATTCCCCTTAGGCAGGCTGGGAGATAAGAAGGGACAGTTGGAAGCTGATGATACAGTAAAGAATAGGTGCAGTTGTTTCTGATGCTTGTTTTACTGTTATGGTTTTGTAATACTTGAGCATCTTTAATGGCTACTGTTATGTATTTGTTTCTTTTGCTCTTCAATGAGACATTGAAAACTGAAAAAGTGCTTTCTGACAATTAGATCTTGTCATATGCATCCTTTTTTGATAAATGTTTAATGAGTGTAATGAACTATGGCTGCAGATGGTTTTTTGTTTGTTTGGTATTTTTTTGTTGTTGTGTGGTGGTTTTTTTTTGTTGTCATTGTTTGTTTGTTTTGTTGGTTTTTTTTTTTAATGAAAAGCCTCTAAGCTGCCATTCCTACAGTGGCTGTTGCTCATTTTGTTTCTCCCTTTGCTGATCTGCTCGAGCTTAGAGGTGTGCTGGTCTAGACTGGTCCTGGAACAGATATGTGGAAGAATGACTGGCTCCTGCTCAGCCTAACTTAAATTTTGTTGTTCTTAGTGCAAGCCTGTTATAATCTAAGATGGTTTGAAGAAGGAAGGTTTCTCAGTGTTCTTCATTGTGTCATGGATACTTATCTAAGATTAGAGATGGGAAAGGGGAAAGTATGGGGTTTTTTATTGTTTTGCCTTTTAAAAATTTTCTTTGACAGTATGTCATATGTGATAATTTTCAGTTTCCTGTTTGTAACTTTCCCTTTATGCTTCAGTTTCTGTGAGTTTTTCCTGTTCTGCTGAGGGAAAGGATACCCTTTGTGACAAGGGTAAGGGGACAGGGTTTTTCCTCCCTATGACTTTGTAGAAACTAGTGTAGTACTGAAACTGCTGTACAATCAGTTCATCTACAGTGGTTTCATACACTTTCCTACCACAAGCTCCTTTTCCCATGACAAAGTATTCTATCAAGGGAGGCAGGTGAAACCATGCAAGAGAAGAGGAGCACTTCCATTCTAAATCTCTTTTTTTATTGTAGTGGGCAATACGTACAGACTTGTTCATTAGGCTGGACTATGAAAACTGCTAAGATCTATTTTGGGTGGGGGTCTGAAGAGAAAGAAGTTTCTCTGTTGTTTCTGTCTCCTCGTTTCCAGTGAAGAATCACCTCTATATAATTACAACAAGTAAATCGTAACATCCAATTCTTTATCCCTCTTTATTTTTTTTATTAAAATAGATTTTTATTTTCTGAGGGGGAGGAATCCAGGAGACTCCAGCAGCAGTAGACTTAAAACCAGCTTTTTCTAATCTTGTAACCTGTCAGTTATGGCAGTCAGAAACAGTCTTGCATCATAGAAAGCTTTGTATTTCAGTTTTGTTCTTATGAAACAGACCACAAGCCATCTTCAGTTTTCAAAGAAGTATGTTGTTTGGAAGGAGACCATCCTAAAAGAAACGGACAAGAAAAGTTTCTTTGACTAGTAAATAAAAATCAGGATCATTATTTCTGTTTTTACACTGAATGGCAAATTGCACCAAAAACATAAGCATGGTTACATGAGCAGTCTAAAATACAGAGGCCACAAGTGACAGCTCATGGGTGACTCTTGATCACCATATTGAAAATGTGATGAAGAAGGAGACTTGACACTAATATCCTGTTGTTACAACAGAATGACTCACAAAAATGCAGTTGAGGATTTTTTTTACATTTGCATGCTACAGTACGTATTCATGTAATATGTAATTGCTTTTACCCTTCATTTGATAGCAGTCGAAACATTTGGTTGTAATAAGCAGGGAATCTCCTTTTACCTAAATGTGACTGATGCAAGGAAAAACAAATAAATATTCACTGGTAGCTCAAAGATTCAGTCATGGCAGGGTAATTAGCTTTGCCTTTTGAGAGTTTGCATTCATTTTAGACACGTTTTTGGTAGCTCATGTTTTTTAGAGAAGTACTGCTTCTTGTTTTGGACTCCCAAAGGCTTCTTCATGTTTGCTGAGCAGTTAGGAAACTCTGAAAGTGCTCTTTGGTGCACTCTGTTCAGTGTGTTGTTCAGATAAATCCTGACAGAATGTACCATGTATTCATGGGAACTTGGATCCTGATGCAGAAGAGAGAAACTTTTAAAGTGACATGACTTAAAATTGTTTTTAGTGCTTAGATTGAAGTCCTATGGAAGTAACCTTCTGTAGTTAACAACTTTTCTTTCCTACCACTTTTTAAAAGGAGGAAAATAAGAGGGAGGGGAAACAACCCGCAAAACCATGTTTGTAATCCAGCATGGTGTCGCTGAAAGACTGCCAATGAATGATTTGGAACAGAATTAGATTAGTTGATTTAATTTCCAGTATTTGTCTCACTTCAATAAGTAAAACTCCATAACTATTTTAATTTTTCTCAATGTGAATGAGGGTGTTTGTTAATAATTTTTAAAAACAGATGTGAAACAAATTTATAGAGGAGAACTATAAGAAAGATCATAACATCTTACTTTGAATGGAATAGTACCATGAGGCAGAATCAAGCCAAGAATGGTAATTATTAGCATTGTTTCAGGTGCAGAGGTAAGCAATATAAACATAAGTGCCCTAAGCCAATAATGTATTTTATATTTCCTGTGAAACTTTTCAGAATCCAGTTAATAGCATGTGCCATGGTGCTTCTCTTAGAGACTGTTCTGTCAGGTTTGACTGATACTGGCCAAGAAGCCTAATGTTTATTCGTGAGCTTGAAGGAAAACTCCTGAGATAATAGGAAGGAGTGTACTTCCCTGCTGAGAAGTACAGCAAACAGTTATTTTATATTTCTAAAGAGACAGTATTGATGTGTGTTACATATATTGTGTTTTAAATACCAGTGGGCTAATGCTGAGGTTTTGTGTAAGCATTGTGACAAGTAGAATTTTGAGGGCAGTGTGTTTGCTTGTGGTGATGATGGGAAACTTTTCCTTTAATGCTCCTGTGAAAAAGCAACAAAATGGTGTTGGGTTCCCATTTCCCCCTTTATGGACAGAGATGTGCATGCGGACGCACACATGGCCTCCTTGTCTCTTTCACTCCCTGGTGGGAGGACAGGCCTGAAGTTGTGTGGTTGCTGTGGTTAAGCCAGAGGATGTATGGTTTGGTTTTTTTTTTTTTTAGTGGCCACCTCTATCTTGACCTTATTTGTTCTATCCTTCTAGTTATGTTTGTTATGAGGAAAAATACAGAAGTCTTTCTGGTGCAGAAATAGATACTTATGATACCAACAGTCTTTTCCTTTGTTGCTTTTTTCCTGCATAAGAACTAAAAATCTAGTATGATGCTAGAGATAACTTTCTGTGGAATAAGTCTGTAGAACTGCAAGGCCTGTGGTCTGCTCCGGTAGTCTTCTTTCCAGATTGATGAGAGGTGGACCAGATAAGTGACCTGCAGGGTGGGTGGCATGTTGGCTGGGTTCCCAAGCCCAGAGGGTAGTGATCAATGAAGTCAAGTCCAGCTGGTAGCAGATTGCAAGTGTCATCTCTATAGGATCAAATTTTGGGCCAGTACTATTTGGTGTTCTTTAACTGTCTGGATGATGGGCTGGAGCGTGATGTCAACAAGTATATTTGGATTACACCAAGTTGTAAGTCATGATGGAGAAATGGCAGGACAGGAGGAGTCCTGTGGGGCTCGGGGAAGAGAAATGTGAAATCCTGCACTGGAGATGGAGTGGCCTCATGCTGGAGTGCGGGCTGGCTAGAAGACAGGTTTCCAGGAAAGGACCTTGGGCTCAGGTAGATGACAAGTTGAGTCTGGGTTGGCAGTGATAAAGGCCAGCCACATACTGGACCGCATTAGTAAGAGTGCAGCCATCAGCCTTAAAACAGTGGTTATTCCCCTCTAATCAGCAATTGTGAGGCCACATCTGAAGTCCTGTGTTTGAGGTTCACCAATAAATGAAAGAAATTACATACTGCCACAAGTACAGGTGAGATTGCCAAGATGATTAGGCTCCCAGAGCACATCCCTTAAGGAGGGGAAACTGGATTTCTTCAACCTCAGATGAGAGGCTATGGGAAGGTCATATTGCTTTCTTCACCTATATAATGGGAGGAAACTGAGAAAGCAGATTTTTTTTTTTTTTATTAGATTTGAGGGGGATTTTGGGGGGGGAGGGGTGTTTCGTCTTTTAATGATTAATATTATTTGGGGCTTTTTTGTTTCGATCATGAATCTGATGAACAGGTGCCCAGAGAGACTGTGGAACCTCTGTCAACAGAAACATTAAAACTCCCCTTCTCTGTAGAAGTAGTCCTTCTTAAAATTATTTTGACTGCATAATTTAATCTTTAAAAAGATATGCAGGCAGCATAAAGTGGTTATTTAGTTTCATGAATGTGTTTTTTGTATTTTCAGGTAAAAGTTTACACAGAGCTTATTCTTGGAAAAACAGCATGTGTAAACTTAATAAAACTGATATAAGCAAAGCTGATAATATTTTTTTCCTTCAATGAAAGGCTTCTTTAATAGAGGAAATGTAATACTGCTCACATTTTTACAAATCTGTATTTCAGATAGTTGATCAAATTTGGGGTTTTGTTTGACTTTTAAGAATAGTTTGAATAGTTACTGGCATATCTGACAAAGATATAATTGTTTTTAAATTATCAACCTACATCCCTAGAAAATCAGATAATTTATTCTGCAACGTATGTTTCTACTGGAGTAACTTTACTTCTGTGAGGAAGGTGTTCTGAATTTTGAATTCTAGAGCTCCCACCTTGAATTTAGTGTGGTAATTTCCTTTCTTCTTGTATTATAGTTTACTTTTCAGGTAAATTGTCTCTTGAATTTGGAATCACAAAGCAAGAATTTGGGATTGAAGAGGGAAACATCCTTGAAGAAGTGTTCTTGGTATGAAACTTAGTCTTTTCCATGGCACTTGAGAAAATCTTCTTAGGGACGGGGGGATGAGAGGGGAAAAAATGTAGTAGGTTTTCTTTGACAGCAGAGTTGTAGCTTGTTACGAAACCACTAGGATTTAGATATCCTATTGTGGTTAGATTCTTAAGAAAAATTTCATTGCATAGAATCAGAAAATATCTCAAGTTGGAAGGGACCCATCCAGATCTTTGAGTCTAACTCCCTGCTCCTTGCAGGACTACCTAAAATTAAACCATATGACTAAGAGCATTCTCCAGACATTCAATGAACTCCGACAGGCTTGGTGCTGTGACCACTTCCATGGGAAGCCTGTTCCAGTCACCAACTGCCCTCTTAGTTCCTAATGTCCAGTCTGAACTTGCCCTGATGCAGCTTCATTCCATTCTCTTGTCCTGTCGCTGGTCACCAGAGAGAGGAGATCAGCAACTTCCCTTCCACTGCCTCCCTTGAGGAAGGTGTAGGCTGCCATGAGATCAAATCTCTTCCTTCTCCAAGCTGAGCAAGCCAAGTGATCTCAGGCACTCCTTATAAGTCTTGCCCTTGAGGCCTTTCACCGTCTTTGTTGCCCTCCACTGGACACACTCTAATAGTTGATGCCCTTATATTGAGGTGCCTAAAATTGAAATTGCACTATGTACTTGAGGTGGAGCTGTGCTAGGGCAATGCAAAGTGGGACAGTCACCTACCTTGACAGGCTATCTGTGCTGTGCTTCATGCACCCAAGGACATGGTTGGCCCTTTTGACTTCCAGGGCACAGCATTGACTTCTATTCAACATGCCATCGACTCAGTGCCCCAGATCTCTTTGCATAGGGCTGCTCTCCAGCCTCTCATCCCACAGTTGGTATGGATAACCAGGATTACTCTGTCCAAAGTGCAATCCAGCAGTTCTTAAATTTCATATGGTTGGTGATTTGCCTAGCTCTCTCATCCATACAGATCTGTCTGTAAGGCCTCTGTACCTGAGAGAGAGTCCGCAGCTCCTCCTAATTAAGTCAGCAAGCTTACTTAATGTCCATCTATTCCTGCATTGAGTTCATTTATAAAAACACTATAAAAACATTAAAGAGCACTGGCCCTAAAATTGAGCCCTGGGGCTCAATTGAGCCCTAAAATTGAGCCACTGGTGACTGGCCTCTAGCCTGTTGTAACCCAAATAACTATAATGCTTTGAGCCTGACTTGCCAGCCAGTTGCTCACCCAAAGTATTGTGGACTTGACTAGCTGTGTGCTGGATGTTTTGTCCAGAAAGATACTCTGAGAGACAGTATCAAAAGCTTTGCTAAAATCCAAACCCAAAAACTGGCTTACTTTGTTCAACTAGATGGGTGACCTTGTCACAATAAGAAATGAAGCTGGTTAAGCAGGACTTCCCCTCGAGAACCCATGCTGGCTATGACCAATGACTTCATTGTCTCAAATGTTTTTCGGTGACTCCAGAATAACCATCTCCATAATTTTACCAGGCGCTGAAGTGAGACTGACAGGCCTGTAATTACCAGAGTCCTCCTTCTTGAAAACAGGGATAATATTTGCCAGCTTCCAGTCATCTGTGACCTCTCTAGACTCTCAAGACTATTGAGAGATAACAGAGAGACAGGTCCTGGGATGACATTGGCCAACTCTTTCAGTATCCTGGGGTGAATCCCATTGGGCCCCATAGACTTATGTGCATCCAGCTGAAGCAGCAAGTATCGGACAAGTTTGGGATCATCTTGTTTCTTTAAAACAAGACAGAAACCCCATTCTGATTACATGAAACTCACTTAATGTTTTTGTTATGCTCTGCTCCCATTAGATACATGTCAAAATTCCACATTTTATTTTAACTATTTACATCTATTTTAGAATTCAAAAATGAGCATATCACTGAGAAAGTGTTTCTGTATTTAAATTTCAGTGTGTGTGCATTAGATGCCTTTCAACAGAATTTGGTTTTGTTGTATTTAGGTCATCTTAGAATGAGACTGTCATGTTACTTCTGGATGTAAAAACTTGGGGGTTTGAGATACTTCAGGTTTTAGTTAATGAAGACTATTTTTGCCCAAGCAATATTTAAGTTGTTATGCATCTTCTGGAAAAGTGGTACTTTTGCTATACTCAAATTTTGATTGCAGGGCATTTTTGTAGAGCTGGTTTTGGTAGCTCTTAGTCATGAGGGTAACATGTAGCACTGCTTGCTAGTAATCATGGAATGGTTTGGATTGGAAGGGACCTTTAAAGATCACCTAGTCCACCCCCCTGCTGTGGAAAGGGACATCTTCCACTAGATCAGGTTTCTCTAAGCCCCATCTAACCTGACCTTGAACACTTCCAATGGTAGGGCATCCACAAGTCCTCTGGGCAACCTGTTCCAGTGCCACACCACTCTCATTGTAAAAAAATTTTCTTCCTTATCTACAATATAAATCTATCCTCTTTTAGTTTAAAACCATTGTGCCTTGTCCTATCACTACAGGCCCTAGTAAAAATTATCTCCCTTATAAGCCCTGTCAGTACTGAAAGGTTGCAATAAGGTCTCCCCAAAGTTTTCTCTGCCTCAGGCTGAACAAGTTCAATTCTCTTGGCCTTTCTTCATAAGAGGGGTGTTCCAGTCCTCTGAGCACTTTTGTGCTCCTCCACTAGACACACCTTTATGGGTCTGTCTTGTGCTATAAACTATAAACTAACTTGTGCTATAAAATCCACATCTGGACACAGCACTCCAGACAGGGTCTTGCAAGAGCAGAGTAGAGGGGCAGAATCACCTCCCTTGACCTGCTGGTTGTGCTTCCTCTGCAGTCCAGAATATGATTAGCTTTTGGTGCTGCAGGTGCACATTGCTTGCTCATGTCTGATTGGTTTTGTCCACCGGTATCCTCAAGTCCTTTTCCACAGAGCTGGTCTCAATCCATTCATCCCTCAGACTCTTCATGTTGGACATTGCCATGATGCAAGTGCAGGACCTTGAGCTTGGCTTTGTTGAACCTCATGAGGTTCACTCACATGGTCCCACTCTTCAAGCCTGTCAGGATCCCTCTGGATGGCATCCTTTTCTTTGAGTGAACTGCACCACTCAGCTTGTTGTCATCTTCACGCTTGCTGAGTGTGCACTGAATCCCACTGTCTATGCCATTAATAAAGGTATTTAACAGTACTGGTCCCAGTATGGACTCCCGAGGGACACCGCTTGTCATTCATCTCCAGTTGGATATTAAGCTGTTGATTCAAAGTCTTTGGATGTGGTTATCCAGCCAATTCCTTGTCCATCAAACCCGTGTCTCTCTAATGTAGTGACAAGGATGTTGTGAGGGACCATGTCAAAGGCCTTCCACAAGTCCAGGTAGATAACATGAAAGAACATGAGAATGAAAGTACATTAATGCGATGCTCACTACAAAACAAATGAGACTGTTTTAATAAATACATGCCAATCTTGTTGTCTTGGAAATAAAATACAATTAAAGTAACTTAGCTGTTGTATTGTCCAGTGTGTACCAAGAAGGTGAAGACAACTGTTAGAGAAATGTTACAATGATGTTAAAACAAACTTGAACACTTTTGTTCAGTGATGACAAGAGTGCCTGTTTACAACCTTCAAAAGCTATTTGTTAATTGTCAGTTTATTAAATTGTTGAGTTTTAATAAAGTTGACTGATGCTGGGATGGGTCTGGGAAATAACGGTCCCTTCGCATGTTGAGCCATCGCTTCTTGTGCTGAGGATGTTGTCTGGGAACTTGAGAAAAGCGATCTCTAAGGTATAGCAGAATGTGCAAACTCTGCCATGTGGTGAGCTTGCAGGACCATAATGCTCCATTCCTGTGTTCTTGATAATAGAATGGCCAATGGTGATTTGAAATCAGCAGGAATGGGTGACTTCTTTTAGCTAAGATTTTTTGAGGACGTAGCTTAAATGTAAGATATACTAACATTCTTGTTGGTTGTGTTTGGTTTTTGTATTTTTCTTCCCTGACTACATGCCAGAATTATGGGGAAAATGGTAAAACTAGGAGTGATGATACTATGAGAATGCAAATGGGGTATCCTGGTTATGTCTGTTGTCTAATCCAACCTCTTATCCTAGAAGAATGTTTATGTCATTTGTATTAGTCATTAAGATGGAACTCAGTATAACAGATGAAAATAACTCATTTTAAAGTTGAATGAAGTTGCCTTGAATGTTTTGATGAAGTTGTTTGTTTTTACTGTAAAACTGGTCTTGCACGCTACATTTTCCTAACCTTCTAAATGATGCTTTGATTTCTTTTGTAAATTGTATTTCATATGAGGCCTTGCCAAAATTAAGCTTTTATGTTTTGAGAAAAATTACTTGGGCAAAATAATTTTTATTTTTGCAAGGTGGGGGAGAGGGGTACACATTGCAGTTTTCACTACATTTTCACGTCTGCAGCACCTGCATTGTTATCTTTTGGGGAGGGTGTTTTGTGGAGGAGGTTTTGGTGGGGTTTTATTGTGGTTCCTCCACACACACCTTGCAGCCTCCTCCTCGAATGAAAGAAGTCTGCAGAGGTTCTTTGATGTATAGACCTATACTACGGCTGTCTGTACACAGTTTTGGAAAAATTAGTGTTGTTATATAGCTGATGTGATTTAGGTGGGCAAGAGAAGGAACAACTTTTGGGGCGGAGTCACCTGCAGAAGCTTGAGTGCCCAAAATATTGTCCTCTCACCAGTGCAGTTATAGGGAAAGAGATGCTAGTTCTCTCTAAAGATCTTCCTTTTAAAAATGTTTATAGTCCTCTGGTGGCAATTTTGTTGCCAAGCTAGTGTTTCGTTCACAGGGAGTGCTTGGAAGGAGGCCTTGTTTAACCTGGCAGAGAAAATGAGAAGAAATGTAGTTTTTTTTCCTTTGCTGACACTTTGCAGGTTAATGAAGCTCTTTGTCATAAATGCCCTGCCTTAAACCTTCGAATTCCCCCCTTCCTGGTCTCCCCATCTCATTTGAAGTGCTTGGAATGTTTCCTTGTTTGGTTTGTTCCACTGTCTAGGATAAGTTCTTCAAAAATATTTTTGTCCAGGGGTACAGTACTTCCTGGTTAAAGTATCAGTGACAGTGTTGCTTTATTTCAGCAAAGCCTAATCTATCTGCTGAACTCACTGGAATTTAGTATAGCTTCCTGTTTTTCTCATCTTATTTAATTAGGCAACAAGTTGCAGCAAAGCAGCTTCCTTTAAATTGAGTCAGTGAGTATTGTGCATATTCTAAATAGGGAAGCAGCTAATGTCTCTGAATCTTGTCCAAATTCTTGGACATATTTCTATGGCTTTAATTTTTGTGTGGAAGGCCAAACCTGATCACAAATAAAGCAATTATCTGCCTGTGTATTCCTTTTCAATTTTACTTGACTTATTTTTTTCTTTCTATTGCTGTCTTTTGTTGGTAACAGTAAAGAGCTGTCCTACCTTTATTTTTTAATGTGATCTCTATTGCTTCATGTCATAACTTGTTCCTACAAGTAATGGTGCTACTTTATTTGGGTCCAGGTGTGTGCTGCTACACTAGGATAATTGTAGAATAAAATTGACATGTAGACTTGTTTCTTAAAACTGTCTTGTTTGTTTTTCAGCAAGTGTGATTTGCATAGTGTGATTATTTTTATAGCAATACGACTGTTTCTTTGAAACGCTGCCTCTCTGTGTGTGTTTACCTTGAGAAAAACAAAAGGAAATGAGGAGAGTAAATACAGGTGGAGCTGGGTGCAGGGCATGGTTCATACTATAAACCCAGGAAAAAATGACTGACTTGAAGATTATTATGAAGTCACTGATTGATGAGTCAAACTGCAAGGGTGAACTACTGGATGGAGCAATGATATTTTGCTGGTAGTTGTAGTGTGCTGAAAGCACACATACGGTGCATACAGAGATATTTGGGTGGATGCCTTTTCTCTGACAGAATGATTTTGTCCATTGTAAACATGGAGGCTGGAGCTTTGTCTGTTTGCCAAAAGTTAATCCAGATGGCTGTGATTTATGATTTACTCAGCAGGGCATTTTGGAATATCTTTCATCAAGTTGCTATATGAATCTCTAATTCTGAAACAATCTTTTAATCTGTGGTAGAGGAAGAAAACCTGAACTTTGTCAAGTGGGAAGTAGAGCTGGAGCCTTGTTTGAGGTTTGAAAAGTAAATAGATGCACCTGCAGAGAACATATTAGGTGCAGAAAACACAATACCTGTTTGATTCTTGAGCATCAGAGAGTGAAGCACAGTGTTTGAAGGACTTCCCAGTCAGTATGGACATGGCAGTGCTGCCCATCTGCTGAATAACTCCAGCATGTGGAATTTCTGGTGCTTCTGTTGGAAAAATTTACGGCTTGACCGGGATTGAGAATTTTTAAATGAAGATTAGATCATTCTTAATACAGCTCTAAATTAACTAAATGTATAAAACTCTATTTTTTGATAGTGTGAAGATCTCTTGGTCAGTTGAATGCTAGAGAAATTAGTTTCATCCTTGTCCAGTTAATGAATTTGAGATATTAGAAAAGTCATGTAAACAATTGCATTTTCCAGGTGACCAGTAATTGGGGTTTCATAATTTCTGAGAGTTTGCCTTGAATCAAGCAGTCTAGTTGAAAGAAGAAAATATTGAGGTCTCTACCTGAAGGCAATTGAACATACAAAATTTTATAAAATGCTTGTGTATTGGACACTTAACATTAATAGAAGATTTTAACCCTAATGTGTCATCTTGCTGTTTTTGACAGGGGTCCAGGCAAATTCATTCATATTGTAAAGCTCTGAGGTTGTAGTAGAGTCTCATGAAACTGCAAGCGGAAATTTAATATTTCTGGTTTTGGAGCTGGGTTTGACTCACGTGTAGTTTTAACAGGAAGGAAAAAGAATGTAAGCCTAGAAGTGTGTGATTATAGCAGACTGAAAATGCTTTAAAAAGCAGCTCATTGATTGAGCACCACTCAGCCTTTATAGAAGGTGGGCGGGGGTAAATTAAAATAAAAAGCTATAGAGACACATGGTCATTTAGTGACACAGTGTAGGGGTGTGTGTCTTTCACGTGGTAACAATTAAGATGTGAACGGAGCCTGCAATTGGCCGCCTGTTTTGTGTGTTAACCTGACTGGCTTGGCCTTTGTGTGGGGATATATGAACTCACATCATTACAAAAAAAATATATGCACACCTCAGTACAAAAGTATCGTGTGAATGGAGCTGCTGCTTTTCTTTTTCTGTGCTATGATTTCTGGTCTACTAAAAAGGCAAATGTAGCACGTAAATGGTGCTCATTCTTCAGCAATATAGATGTTTCATTTATATCAAGCTGATGCATAAAGAATGACGTTGCCCCAAGAATGTCACTTCTCTCCTGAAACTTAAAAGTAGTCGATCAGTTTAGGGTGATACAACTGTTTTGGTTATTGGACTACATTAAGCTCAAACAGGCTTTCAGCAATCAATGGTTTCATTTGTCTTGGCCTTAAATTTTGTGGATTAAGGTTCAGATCCATTTTCAACCTTCCTATGAAGCTTTTAGTTGAGTTTGAAGAAGCCATACTTAATATTTTGTTGCTAAAAGTAAATGTGGTCAAATGCATACATTATTTGTTGTAAATGGCCTCTACAGCCTGATTTAGATCTACTGTTCTGCCCCGTTGAGTTTGCAGCCTTTGAAGCACTTTTTTTTTTTTCTTTCCTCTAGTAATAGAATTGACAAAATGGAATGGAAGAACATGACGTTTGAAAAGGCAGTTTGTCTAGAAAAACAAAAAAGGCAGACAGGAGAATGATAGGTGAAAGGCAGACAAACTGATGTGCTTCTACAGTTGTATGATACATGGTGTAATGGCTTGTGCTGTTTTGCACATGGCTCATGCAATATTCTGAAAAGCAATGTGATGAAGTGTCAAGCAAAAAGGTAGATGATGAAAGATTGTGATCATGTTTCAGGAACTGCTGGGGACCAGATAGAGTTTAGTAATTAATAGTATGATGCTTCATCTCATTGCTCCAGAATGATGGTGGCAGAAAACATACTCATTTCAACTGAGGAAAGAGAAAGTGATGTTTAAAAATTATAGCAGTATTAAACTTAAGTAGTAATTTATAATTACTTTATATGAATTTCTGCTCTGACTTTGAGCAGAACATTTGGACGGTACTAATTTATAGCCCATAGTGAACAATTTATTTAGAGATACAAGATGTACTTGCAAGATTTATTAAAGATTTAAGTGTATTTACTACCGAGTAAAAAAGCAAAATTCTTATCCAGAGAAAAATCCTTTTTTTTTTTTTTTAGGTGACTCAGTTTTACATTGGTGTTCATGCTGTCCACCCAGCTTTCCATCCTTCTGTTGAACCTTGTATCTTATTCCTTCTTGAGGGAGGGGCCTGAAGTAGACTGATAGCAAATCTGTGTGAAAGGCTTTTAAACGCTTCCGTGCTTGTAGCAACATCTCTAAAAGACTTACCTAACAACCCTTTCTATAAAAAGTGTTTTTATTTTGCAGAAATAAAGTTGTTATTCACAACTCAGTAGATTCTGTTTTTCTGGATAGTTTGTTCTGAAAGACAACGTATGTCCCTCTAAATTGTACTAGTTATAACTTTTATTCTGTTATCCATGTTTGTAGCTACTTAGAGCTTCTCAAACTCCCTGGCTTATGTGAATATGACCATCTGTATTAAGAATTGAGAAAGGTGAATTAGGAATTGAAACACAATGTGTGAGTTGAGAAACGGAGTTGCATTGTATACTATGGTTGAAACAGCAAAAATTTTATTTATATATTCTCAAAAGTTTTCTAGGTTGTCCTTGGATATCCCTCTGGTTAATTAGGTGAGTTCAGGAAGAATTTGTTAGCATCCACAGAATCTAAATTTCTCAATTTACCTAGGTGATGCTTAGGGGAAAAAGCAGACTTTTAAATGAAGCCTGCATCCTGATGATTGATGTGCCTAGTTTTAATAGTATGAGAAAATAAGTAATCATTCCCTGTTTATTTCTTCTGTTCTTTACAAATTGTAAACCTCTCTTGTTCTACATCAGTCATTTCTTCTTCAACATATCTTAGCATATGTATATGTATCCTCATCTCTCTTGGGAAATGTTTCCCTAGTTGAGATCAAGCTAGTTGCCCTCCTTTATCTATCTTCTACCTTTCTGAGGCACAAAAAACAAAATGCAGAGGTATTATGAACTTGAATCTTGATGTAGTGGTGCTCTCTGGGCTGTTCTTTCTCTATCCCTGACGACTTGCAGCATTACGGTTTGATAGCTCCTTAATATTCAAGGGATACTTTGGGAAAACTTCTCTTAAAACTGCAGCATGTTTTTGCCTAACCTGGTAATGGAGGATCCAGAGATTCACATTATAGATGTAAATTTACAAAACTGTTTTTCCTGTGTGTATTGCTTTATGCTTTTGTATATACATATTCTTTCTTTTTTCATTTACTGTCTTAATGAGCAAGTTAGTATTTGTGGTTACCTGTACTCTCCACATGTAGTTTTCATTTTTCTTACTCCAACAGCTTATACCATCAGCAAACTTTGTCACCATTCACATCCTGCACAGATGACAGAACCACTTCCGGATGACTTGTCTTGAATGACAAAACTGACGGTTTATTCCTATTTCCTTTCTTCTTAAACAGTTGCTGCTCAAGAGGAATGGTTTCCTCTTGTCTCTTGTTAGTTTATTTTTTTTTTCAAGAACCTTTGGTCTTGAACAATGTTACATCTTTTGGGAAATTCAGGTAGGCTGTATCAAATAGGTTGCCAACAAAAGTGTTTGTCCATGGAAAAGTGGACATAGTCTATTAAATGACTTCAATCTTGAGAGATCTCTTTACAAAACGCATGGTTTGGGTTGTTTTTCTTCCCTCTCTCCCTGTGGTTTGTTACTTTCTTTATCAGTTTGAGGTGTGTGCCTGAGAGAGGAGATACACAGTAGATGAACAGAAGCTTTTTGCTCTGAATGTGTTCGAAAAATATACGAGTTTTTATCCATTTAGAAAAAAAATGTTACTATAAATCTCCTGGTTTGTGATTTTTCACATTTCATTTGTAGAGGACTTGTGTGATTTCTTCATTTGCCCATACCTTCAACTTGTTGAAGGATGTCTTTTTTTAATAATCTCCTTTACTGGCTCTTTTGTCATTGAGGTCTTTCTGAAAAAATACTTACCTGAAATGACAGCCATTCATTTACTAGGTAAAATCACTTAAAATATTATTGTTAAAGATTTGAAATTGTATATCAGGGAGAATGAAGATGTTCTCCTTCTTGCTGAAACACTATAATACTGAAAATGATATGTGAGTATTAATTTGGTACAAGTAAATATTTATAGTGTTTCAGCAGTAGACCACCTCACATTAAACTTAATTTTAATGTACTTTTTAAAAAGTTTTTGTGTGTTCAAATAAACTGTAACAATTGAGTTAATAATGTCCATGCCAGTACATCTTCAAGAAAAGACCTTTTAACCAGCTGCCTCCGCTAAAAGCATGTGTGAGACTGGAGTGCTTATGGGAGAATTTATCTTAGAGGTTCACTGAAGACATTAGCATCTAAATTTTCTTTTATTTGAAGAGTTCTGACACCCACTAGCAAATGGGATTGGTGAACATGTTATAGAATCACAGAATGGTTGGAGTTGGAAGGGACCTTAAAGATCATTGAGTTCCAACTCCCCTGCTGTGGGCAGGAACACCTCCCATCAGTCCAGGTTGCTCAAAGTCCCATCCAGCCTGGCCTTGAACACTTCCAGGGATGGGGCAGCCACAGCTTCTCTGGGCAACCTCTTCCAGTGCCTCACCACCCTCACAGTAAATAATTTCTTCCTGCGATCTCATCTAAATCTCCCCTCTTCCAGTTTAAAACCATTAAATCATCATCCCTCGTTCTGTCACTACCCTCCCTCATAAGGAGTCCCTGTCCACTGAGCTGAATATCTGGAAACTTCCTTCTTTCCCTTTGGAAAATTAGTCATCACTTCTGTGGGGAAGCTAATATTAAAATCTCCTGCTACAGAGAAAATGATCTTAAGTGCTTTCTTACGTCATCTGAGAATCGGGCAGATGCTTACTTAAAAAAAAAAAAACAAAAACAAAACTAATAGTAGTTAAAAACTGGGTAATTAATTTAGTAAAACAAGGGGTAAAGTTCACAGTGCTACAGCTTTTTCTCTTACCTACCTGGATGAGTTAAATTAAAAATAAAACCCTTTATTTTTTTTACAAAGTCATCCTTGTGTCTTTACTGAGAAGATTTTGGCCACTTTTGATTATTTTTTTTCTTTTTTTCTCTCCTCTCCTTGCCTCAGTTCATTGCTGTTTCGGGGCTGGAGCTTGCATTAACCACACGGAGCCTGCTCAGGAAACGGAAACGTTCTTGCATGCACTGCAAGAGAAGTTGTGACACTGGTGGTGGAGGTGGCACCACCAGGGTGAAGTTCTGCCTCTTCTCTGCTCCCCTCCTAAATGGGATGTTCAGGGAGAAAGCTCAGATTGCCAAACTTTGGGTGGAGAAGATCAGTTCAGGGTTTAAAAATGTATAGCCAACTGCTGTTAGTTACACTGTTACTCAAAGAAAAGGGTAATTTTGGTTTTTCTCATCTTGTTCTTTTGATCACTTGCACAGTAGACATGGAAGGAGTAATGGGTGCAACTCCTCCAAGCTGAACTTGTTAACCTGGAGGTTTCTTTGTTCTTTGTTTCAATACACATCCTTGTATCAAAGGGTGGGTGAAGCACTGTGCTGGTGTTGCACAATTCCCCTTTCGGTAGCCTTCAGGGTGGTGTTCCTTCCCCAGCCTGCTCTTCCTGAGCTGCTGGTGTTCCTGGAGCAGGGAGCGAGCAGCACCAGACTGCACAGTAGCAAGGGCTAGTTCCTTGGCTCATGCTGCTGAAGAATGAGTTTGCTTGCTGCTTCTTGCTTTTATTCTTCTTTTCTGGACAGTTGTCATTCTTTTCTAGTAGAACGTTTCCTGAGCTGGATGATTTGGCTGCTGGTTTATTAAGCGTGAAAAAAATACCAAAAAGGCATCTGCCCCACAAGTGGCATTGCACTGGAAATGCAAAATGCACTTCTGGGAGAAGAAAATGGGAAAAAGGATGAAAAGGGAGATGAAGTTCTTCATGCATGGTGGGAAAATGCATGTTGTTATCTTCAGCATCTGCTTCTCCTCATAGTGTTTCTTCTTTTCTTTTGAGAGATGGCAAAATGCATTGTTAGATTTAACAAGGAATTTAGCTGGGGCCTGAGGCTATTGAGGGCATAGTTGGGGTTTTTTTGGGACCTTTGATATTTGTTTGGGAGTAGTTCAGTTTTGGTGCAAGGCAATGTTTACTTTATCCAGTTGTTTTTTTTGTTTCCTTTGCAAACTACAGTCTTAATGCTTCTTGCTTTCTCCCGTAACTGTTAATGGTTCTTATTTAGCTTTTCTTTCTCAGGCTTTAGAAAATTTAGTTATCAGACTTCTGTGGGATTAAATTTAATGCAAGGGAAAATGGAGTATTATTTTATTGAAATTAATGTTCTTATGTTATGTACAAAGGACTGTAATATTTTTTTAACACCATGTTACTATTAAAGTTGCATATGAATGGATGGGTTATCCTCCTATGGCCATTAAAGCCAGTACATAAAATATTACAGTCTTAATGTCATGCTCTGTGCTTACTTTTTTTTTTTCTTATGATGGACAGTAAATTGGAAGTTCATTTTATTTCCTGCTTATGTCCTGAGTATTTCAGTGCTTGACTTTCAGATAATTTTAAATAAATATTGGTTTTTTAAGTCTAATGGAATCACTTCACAGTTTTAAGAGACAACTTCGTAAAAGTAGTAGCATTTTTCATTTGGTGTCATATTCAAACTTAGGTACTGGTTAGGAAGAAAAAGAAGTTATTTCCTGCAAGTCATCACTTCTAGTAAATGAAAACTGTTGTTTTATTTTTAGCTTGCAGAGATTTGTCTGATACTTGTTTGTTGTTTTATTTATTTTTTTTCTATGTTCCTCTATCTTGATATATTTAACCTCTCTAGTCCTCAGTCCTCACATGGTAAACTTTCACATCAAATAACATGGGTTAGCTGGTACTGCAGCCAGGTGTCATCCCTGCTTACAAAATGGGTTGAAAGAAACTGAAATAGAAATGGGAGCTTTCATAGACAGAGTATTGCACTAATATTAATGAAATATCTACATAGGATGTGTAGGAAGTTACCAGGTTTCAGTTTAGGCCAGATTGACAGGAGGATTGCTGCTTGAAGGTGGGTAAATGTACTAGATTCCTATCTCTGTAATCATGTTATGATCCAGACTGGTCTTCGTAGGTCACAGGGCACCTTTGTGTCAGCTGAGAATAGCTGTTTTCAACAGTGATACCACTGAGATGTTGAAGGTGTCCAAGAGAAGTTGTATCTTCTACAGATTCTCAGTAGCCTTTCACACTTGTCATTTTTTGTATTTTTTGATGAATAACATTTACTGGTTTTTATGGTGTTTCAGTAAAGGGGATTATAAGCAACATACCAAAAGAGCTTTATCCAGTTCATGAAAGTGATAATTTTCATGATAAATTTGGATGAATGATAATTAAATGATAAAAATTATTTTACAACTTGATTTAAAACAATTACTTCCAAGGTCAAAGACAAGTTCAACAGTCACTTGTAACTCAAAATTATTGCTGGGTCCTTTGTGGAATTGGAGCTGGCTCTGTCTGACAGATTGGTGTCTTCTCACAGAAGCTCCTTCCTGTAGCCCCCCTCCCTGCTACCAAAATCTTGCCACGTAAGCCCAATCCACCAAGTAGGACAACTGCCAAGCAGTAGAGTTATTTTCATGGAATTGGTGGAGTTGGAAGAGAGTTTCTAGAGATCATCTAATCCAACTCCCCTGCCAAAGCAGGATTGCAATTGCATGTTACTCAGGAACGTTGTATTTGAAAATGCCCTTAGCCAGATGGTGGTAACAACAACTGTCAAACGTGGTCGCGGATTAGAAAGTAGAGTAGTGAAAGGCTGATCAAAATGTGACTGAAATCAGCATGTGGTTTGATAGCACAATACTTTTTGGAAGACTTTCTAACATGAAATTGCCTAGAAGTATTTGCCAGGAACTGGCTTGACTGATAAGTGTACCTGACATTTGAATCTGTTCTCCAGGATTGTTGCATGTGTAGCAAGTTTGACAATTTGGGGAGAATGCAGGTTTTGATAGATTTGGTCTGGAAGCCTATAACAAATGCAGTGCTTTTAGGAGTTACTGTGCACGCCTTGTAGATTCTGTGGAATGGATATAATGAGTGGGTGCTGTTGTCCAGATTCCAGAGTGTATACAGGCCCAGAAGTTTCTGCTGCACATATTGTGAGTTGATACTTAAGCTAAGTCACAAAACTTCTGGAAATCCAGACAGCTGCAGAAAATCCTCGATTTGTGTGGGCATAATTTCCGAGTTTCTTACCCGGTCGTACCTCTTCCCTGTTTGGACCATGCAGCTGAAATAGAGAATTGTGCTTCTGAGAATCCCTTGAATAATTTAAAGGATCTAACAGGCAGCTGGGGTGTTTGGTAGCATACCCCTCTTCGGGAATTTGCTACATAGTGGAATTAAAAATTTTGTACAATATATAAAATATATTAAAAAATATAAAAAATATTGTATTACCTAAAAATCACACTCAACTCAAACCGTGGTGAAATAGAGTACAAATTTAAGACATTCATCATGTCTTTGAAAAGGGTCAACAGAATTTCAAATGTTTCTAAACAAGACCAGGCTGGGCGGGGCTTTGAGCAACCTGGTCTAGTCAGAAGTGTTCCTGCCCATGGCAGGGGGTTTGGAACTAGATCATCTTTAAGGTCCTTTCCAACCGAAACCATTCTGTGATTCTATGTAGGAAAAAAATTGGGAGAATGATACTTCATGGAATTGCACCTGACTTTGCTTACAGCTTCCCCTGCCTCTCTCTCTCTCTCTCACACACACACAAGTGAGTGCACTGAGTCAGCTGGAGAGGTGCCTGTCCTGGATTCTTTCTTTCATCGTACCTCCTGCTGCACCTGGTAGAAAGCACAACCCGTCTTGATGCAGAGTGGTTTTGTGTGTGACTAATCTTATCCTTGAAGTCGTGGGTGGAAAAGAGGAAGGGCTCTAGACTTTTAATCTTTCTCCAATTTTTTTTTTCTTTCCTTCTTGGAAATGCAAATATGGGTCAAGGTATCTTACAAGGTGGCCTGTTGTATTTGAGCCTGTTGTATTTGACAGGCTGATTAACAAATATTTGCCTGAGAGTGTGGTAAATTTTTCCTCTTTGTGAATTGCTATGCTGCAAAGTCTGTCTCATTTAACTATTTGTGGTTGTAACAGACTCTGTCACTCTGTGCATCATTAATTATGTTTTATACAGAGCCCTAAATGGGATAAATATATATTATTACAATAATTATGAATTATTATTAATTCAACATATTATTATGTTGAATTAAGTCTAGCCATAAAGGGGTCTATAGTTCTGGGGGTAGCTCACCTCCGGTGTTTTTCCTAAGCTTACAGTTACAGTAAACAGTAACCCATATCTGCTTGTCAAGTATGAAGGGGACTGTGGAATGAATATTAAAGCAAACCAGACCAAACTCATTGCTTTCATACATAATTGTGTTTCTTCTCTTGTTATCAGGTGTATTCAACTGTTTTTAACACAACTGCAATAAAAGCCTTGGAAAACAATAACTCATTGAAGAATTCTCTTATATACTTTAAGAGTATTATTAATGTGTAATAATACGTACAATTCAGAACAAATATTTATATTGTATTTTAATGAACATTTTGTTGCAAATATTCTCTATAGATGTGATTTATGATGAGTGAGCTGTAGCGCAACTTTTTAAAAAATTGCTTCTTTGTGTTTGCCAGTGTTAAATGAAAGATTTCTGCTTTTAGTTGTACAGTAACTACACCAGTGATGACTTACCTGGTGTTAAGACCACACAGATGGGTTGTTCTTGAAAACACTTAAGAAGGCTCAGACAATCGGATTTATAGGCAAAGTGAAAGAGCAGACAGATAGTTTTTCATCCCCTTCAAACAACAGTTTGGATCGATCGGGCTCCAAGCTGACAATTATGTTTCATCTTTGGAGTGTCTAAAAGATACCTTTAAGGTACGTATGTTTTAGTGTCTCTCTTGATACTTTTTAAAAATAATACTTCTCCTAAAAAGTGAGTTGCTTGGAAACCACTAGGCCATTTGGAAAGCACACTGTCTGGTCATAATACTCCTTTGTCATCTCTGGGGCAGATGAGACCTGTAAGTTAGGTGGTTGCAATGGTTGTACAGTCTACTTTGTGTTTGCTGCAGGCTAGGAGCATGCACAGGAGTAGTTATTACTGGTTCCATTTCATTTTACTTGTTAAGATGTTGTATGTTGGCTATACATCTAAGGTTTGGGAAAAAAGATCCCAACTTACATTGCATGGTCTATGCACATTCATACATTATTAATAAACATATTGATTTTTAAGACTTGCTTTTATTATTAATTTAGGTGAATTATTTCTATAGGAGTTGTTTTGTTTCTTTGTATCACAAAAAATCATTTAAAAAGTGCTGCTTGTGCTAATAAACAACAAAAAGCTTTATACTGACTCAAGGCATAAACAGAATAGAAGTCTCAACGGAGCATGTGACTGTTCAGGCATAACAAAATCAAAGCAGCTGGTTGAATAGCTTGGGGTTTTTTCTAGTGCCAACCTTGCCAAGACATCTGTGTTCTATAAGACATTAAGGGGAGAAGCTGATTTCAAATAGTGTTGTTTCTGTATACCGAATAGTGGTAGGTTTTTGACAGCCTTACCTTTGAATGAGGGGTCTGTACAAGTTTCTATAATCAAAGGTTGCCATGTGACTGTTCCTTCTACTGCAATCTTTCTAAAATGCAAAGTGTTTTAGTAAGAGGCTGGTTTTAATTTGGAATGTCAATTTTATATCAGCTGTTTTCTTACTAACCAGCAAGGTACTTGGGATTCATTGCAACAATAGAACCAGCACTGAGAACCAGGGGAAAACAGGGAACCAGGGAACCAGAGAACCAGGGGAAAATCTTTACTTCTGGGGTTTTAGATTAACTGTTGCACTACTCAACTGTGAAACTAAGAGGCACACAAGGTATTTGGGTTTTAGCTATGAGTTTCAGAAATATAAACTAGAAGATTATCCTAGGGTAGCTTCATGAGTGTGTCTTTGGAAAATCCTTTTTTATAGTAAAAAACTGCTTCCAGCTAATTGTCCTGGTATGCTTTTTTCTTTCAATTTATCAAAGCTTAGACTATAACTGAGATTTTTTTTTTTTATCCAAGATTCCCAGGATATCCAATACGTACCTTATAATCTCATACTTAACCTGACTCCAGGAGTCTGTGATACCTTACTTTACTTCAGATGAAACGTGTAGGGTTTGGAATATGCTACTGCACCATAGGAAGGCTTGTTTTCTTATAAGACTGAGGATTCTCTGAATTACTTGAGCTCTCTTGAAGTCAGTGATGCTTCATTTTAGGAATAATACTTTATTTTGGCTAGGATGCTTAATTTATAGTTACATACCACCACAAATGGCCCCAAAAGTTTCAGTTCTTAACCTCACAGGACAATTGAGAAGAGTTGCAAAGTTGCTACTGGTTGCTGTGAAATATGGATGTTTCAGTATTTCAGAACTTCACAGCGAAGTTCTCTTTTATTTTCATAGTTCCTGTAAGAGTTTGCACCCAGTAGTTTCACCAGGTGAACATGTGGTGTTACCCGAGTGACCATGTAGTTTTTCCCTGTTGTCATGTGAAGGTTATTCAAGGTAGTTCAATGTAATAAATTGGAATTTAAATTTCTTAGTGATTAAAAAAAAAAAAGTAAGTACCAGCATTATGAAACATGTACATTTGAACTAAGTACCTGTGGAATTCATGTTTACAGGCCAAAAGCCAAATCATTGTTTTTCAGGGTTTTATAGACAAAGTTTCTGTAGCATCTGTTCTTGCAGCGCCGGGTTCCGTGGCCCCCTGAAGATGATGTCCCTTCATGAGCCTGAGTGGTTCATGGACTGAGTGTCTTCCAGCCCCAGGCTGCCAGCTCTGCTGTGGAGGACAGAGCAGCAGTATGGATTGGTTTGTCTACCTGGGAAACCATTTATTGAATAAAATTTGAAAAATTGAAGAAGTTCTGCATTTTTTCCTTTAATTATTATTGCCTATAATATCACCCTGGGGACAGCTGCTTTTTTAATTGCATGGTTTTTAGGTTTCTATTTTATAGTATTATTCTGTTCTAAACTTCTTGTGGTTTAATCTATGAATTCACTCAACTGTTTGGTTTGTCTGTATGTGACATGTTTTTTGGCTGTTTTGCAGTTATCTTGAAAGTGTATTAAAATGTGTTACTTGTCTGTTAGACATTTGGTTAGGTAGTGGAATTACTACTTTTTTTTGGAAGGATGTGAACTTTGACTGAGTTGTAGCTAAATATGTTTTGTAAGCTATCTGCAAGGAACTGATGGATTGACAAAAAGAAAGATAGAATGGGAACAATGGAGACTAGAGGGGAAAAAAGCCATGAAACTCTCAAAGTGAAAGTAGGAGGAGGAAAAGACGGGATAGAAGAAAAGCTAGGCATGCCGTGTGAGCTTAGACAAACGTGATAGGGACTTAAAAGAAAGAGGAGCCCAGAGAACTTTGAGTAGCCAGAGAAAATGACAGAATACGTCTTTGTCAGTAGGCTGTAGATCTTTCAGGTCAGTAAGTTAAAAGAAATATTACCAAAGGCAATATATTTTTAATGTCATGCTGCAAGGCAAATGCCAGGAAACCAAGCTGCTCCCAGAGGTAGCACCTCGGAGCTTGTGCATCTAGCAGAAGTCTGAACTTGGTGATAGTGAGACTCTTTTTTTTGCAGAGGGTTTTTTTTATGTAGCTGGGTTTTGGTTTTTGTTTGTATTTTCTTTAAAAGCCAGTCCTTGACAAATTCATTGATCTCTGAGATACAGATGAAGAATGTGCGTTACCTTGAAGATTGTTCCCATGGGAAATGGGTATCTTCTGATTCCTCTAAAATAGCTGTGGTTGCTTGTATTTGTTTTTTCTTTGTGGTGGAGGAGTAACTTTACAGCTTTCTGCTTTTTTTTTAACCTGTTGTCTCTTTCTTACTGTCTTCCACTTGTGGCTGTCCTTGACTCTGGCCTTCTGTGCTCATTTGCTTGTAGACTTTAAAGGGAGTTTCTTTGACTTCTGTGATACCTCTTACACTTGTGAGGGATGCCCTATGAGTGCGCTCAAATGTTACATATTTCTCTTTCATGATATCAATAGAAACTTGAAAAGAATGCTGTCTACCATGCTATCAAGAGCTGTCTTCTTGTACTCCTCCTTTATGTAAAAAAAGCAGATTCATTTTGTTTTATGTGTTGCCTCTGTCAGATCAGAGGCTTTGTTCAGCACTTGCAGAGTTCTTACCCCAAAGGAGTTTGACTTATGCTTGGGCACTTTGATAATATAAGTAAGAATACTTCAGCCTTTGCTGAAGCTGACAATTTGAATTAATTTTTTTAAATTTTTTTTTATTATTCCATCTATGGGAGAGCTGTCCTTAATTGGTCAAGGTAAGCCCTTTTTGCCATTAAAAATTAATTTCTTCTTGTCTTTTTTTTTTTAAGTGGATAGAGAATGGCATGTACATTTGGAAACTTACATGACATGTAGGTTTCTGATTTTGGTTTGCAGGCTTTTATTTTAAATCTTTATAAAAAATATTTTTTCATATTACAACACCTTAACTCCTGAGTATTTGGAGGTACAAAGTGTATAATGGTGCAATTGTCTCTGGCTTTACAGAGGAAAGGAACCTTTGTTCCCTGGGGGGGAACCTTAGGTTGTGTGAAGAAAGGCTCATCCCTACCAACCCAGTGAAACCATGTCAGGTGGGGAAATCCAATAACCTGAGAAATGGAGCATCCTGACCTGGCATTTCTTGAGTCTCCTCCGTGAAGGTGATCAGCTCCATGAGATGTCTTATAGGATGGAGGGGGAAAGCATCGTGTCATTATTCAGGACTTTAAAGAAAGTTTGGGGGAAGGACCAAGGGCAGGAAAAGGGAGAGTTTGAAGTGGTTTGGGGAGGAATAAGCATAGGTAAATAGAAGGACAGGGGGATAAAGGGGCTCGTTATATTTTCCTGGGTGAGGGGGCTCTGTTATATATGCATATATGTATGTATATAAGGAGTGCTGAGGGTGAATGTTGGAGCATCACCTGGACTGGACCTTTGGGTCATAGAGGCCCATGTGCCTTGGGGTGCCAGCAACTGGAGTGCATGTGTACTGTGTGGCTGTGTATGTCAGTGTGCTGGATTAAGCTAATAAATATGAAGCAGGGTTGTTATTAGGCTGGTGAGCAGCCCTGGAAGCCAGGTACTGAAGCAGCTATAAATCTGGAAGAGACTAAGAGAACAGGTCTGCTGGTTTGCTGCAGGTCCAAGCCAATTTCTGGAGACACAGTAAGATTTTGGGTCTGTTTGGGACCTTTTGCATATGTGTTACACTGCAGTAATGTCCCTTTGTCCTTGCCAGCCAGAGTGGAGACCAGCATGAGGAGTCCTTCATGCTGTGTCTATCCACTGGAAACACGTGCTCAGCTGTGGTACTGGCTGGAATCAGGAACGTAGAACCTCACCTTTACTGAGCTACTGGAATCAGCAACCCCTAACCCACTTGGATGGAGTTTCTGTGTGGTTGCCTCTTTCCTCTACTATCTTTTGGCTGTGGCTAACAATAGTACAAGGTAGACTGTTGCAATATATCCAACATGGCAATGAAGCTATTTATAGATTTTGATTCAAAAGAGATTTATTTACCAAATTATATTTCTAGAGACAGCAAATCTTTATAAGATATAACACGTATCACTTCTGTCTGTAGTTTATTTTTTTGGTGGAGCCCTCTAAAGATCATACCTAATATCAAGAGGGCCTCATGCCTCTTCCTGTAGTAGCCTAGTGATAACTTCCCTTTTCTGCACAACCTATAACCCACTGTTCCTGCTTTCAAGGAACGAGGAATGGATACAATTTTGTATAGAAATGAGCACAAAATTTAAATAACTGGAGGATGAGTAAGCATAGGGTAGTCTATTGACTTGCAAAAATCATTTGACAACAAGAAGTCTTTGATAGTGGTCTCAGTTTTCAGCACTGTTTGCTGTGTTCTAATTTGGAGCATGAATCTTGCTTTGAAGTTAATTTCCTCATTATCCCTTTTATGCTGTGCCTCATGTCATACAGCAGTTTTATAGTATACAAAAAACTGGCTTACTTTTGGGTGGAAAATAAACCCGGAAGATGCATTCCAACTGCTACTGAGCATTCAGTGCACAGAGAAGTTTAGATCTGCTCTGCAGTAAACCTGTTTGAAATGCACCTTATGTGGATAAAGTATGTTTTGTTTTACAGATCCTATCCTAATACTGTGCTCTACTTGGGCCTGTAGATATGGTTTTTATTTTATGGAGTGGTAGGAGTGTTTTCTGGTGTGGGTTGGTTGCTTTTCCTCCTTTAAACAACAGCAAAGCTTCACCCAGGAGCAGGGCTTTGGTTTTGTGCACCCTCCTGAAGAAGGAGCTGCAAATAATAAATACCCCTTGGAAAGATTCTGGATTGTAAATCTGCTTCATCTTTTCTCCTTATTGTGATTATATATTTAAATGCTTTTCCACTAAGCTGCTTATTTTGCTTCACTGTTTATATTATTTCCTTAACACCAGTGTTTTCCTCAGTGCCTGTGACTTTGTCAGTTTAATGTCTGTAAAATAATCCCCTGTTTACGGTCCTTGAGCTCCGTCTTTCATCTTTTTATAACTATTGTGAAATGTACCATACAGTCACATCCACCATGGGAGATAGTTATCTATCTATCTATAGTTGCCATCACCTACTGTATTGTGTGTCTTTAACTATGATTTCTATTTATCTACGTTACACAAACTGTATGTAACATTGGCATTAAATCAATCTATTTCCACATTTTGGAACTCTGTCCAATTTTGTGATTAACAAGTGTTGCCTTTTATGATTATTTAGTATATAACTAGGGTTTGAATATGTTCCAAATGCCAGCACTTAGAAAAATAGTTCTTTACTGAATTTTCTATTTATATTCCTCATGTGAATGAGCTGGAGGTTTTCTTACTTTCTCCCTCGTATTCGGGCAGAATACAAATCAGCAATAGGATTTTTTTGCATCATTGCACACAGCTTCCTTTTCTACCGCGCTGTTCTATTTGTGTCCTGCCTTCATCCCCTCTCGAATACAGCCCTTAGCATTCTGTGCAGGACTGGCTTCCAGAGAACCAAACAATGCCACGTTCAGGAAAGCTTTGAAAGGCTGCAGTTGCCAGGTGTAGGATTTACTCCGTTCTAGCTGCCTACTGGTAACTCGTAATAAGCCAAGGCAGAAATAGAATCCTACAGTATTCTCTTGTGAATTCACAAGGAGAGATTTATGGTCATGGGAATGTAAGTACCTTTGCTTGCTCAGCCCGTAGCTGTCTCGGACCAAGGTGAGAAATGGGTGCTTATGGAAAGAGTGTAGGAACAGTATGCAGTGATATTTCTCTTGGTATGCTGGTATGCTGTTCCACCGGTTTATGAACAGGGACGTTTTGAGCTGGAGTTCCATAAAAGCTGCTGTGATTGAACTAAAGCTTTCTGCCTTAAAGGCAGCATTGCTACCACATCTTTTACCACTTCTATTTTCCCTACCCTTAATTTAATCCAAACCTGTGGTGATGTAAACTGGAATTTTGTTGTGACTTGCTTGGTAGATGCTCACCAACAAATTTTATTTTTTATTTTTTTTTATGTTTTGGTCAAAATATTCTGGGTCAAGGTAGATACTTCTCAAATGCAGCATATCTTGTTATCCGTAAGGAGATCACTAAAGGGCTGAACTCAGCATGCTGGGTTTCTTCAGTGTCTGATGCATCAAGATTCTTTCCAAAACAGTGCGTCTATAAAGAAAATCCATATTAAAAATGTTCCTCTTAAAAGGCTAGGAGCCAGCTTAGTAACAGTCAGTTCATTTTTCTGTAAAGGATTATGGATTTTACTAAAACAAAATGGCTTTCTGAAAAGACTTTTATACTTTTTGTATTTCAGTTAGATGTGTTAGTTCAGTAAGTTTCCACTCACTGTATAAAGATTGGATGTTCTAGAATAATATAAATAAATTAATTCACTTTCACTCTTGGTGGGTATGGGGCAAAAGATAACAATATCAAACAGCTGTTCTTGTTAAGACTGGCAATAAATCACAGCTTTTCTTTTTCTGTGACTGTAAAAACAAACATTCTTCAATCTATACGTGAAACAATTGGGCTTTTGTTCTCTTTTGAGTTTAAGACTTACTATAAAATATACAATGGAAATTTGAACAAATCATTTGTTTTGTTTGAAGTTTAATATTTGATTTTGCTAGAGCACGTCAATGTAATTTCTGAAACATGGACTAATGTCCAGGGCCTATACACACTTAAAACCCAAAATGTATGAAATGCTCATTGGTCTGGTGAACATAATTGTTCAATTAATACCTTATTACTAAACTGCTAAACCTTTCAGAAAATCTTCCCCCTTCTATATGTAGATAGCTTTGGGGGGTGGGGGTGGGGGGAGGCTACAATTATAACTGAAGAAAACAAAACCTGTATGAAGGAAGAGAAAAAAAATTGTCCTAGTTTTGCTACAGGGCTTTTGGGCTTTTTTCTGCTTTGTTTTTTTTTTTTTTTTTTTTTACTGAGGTTTCTCTGTTGCTTGTTACTGTGCATATATGGTTATCTCCTGGCGAATTCCTTCCCTTTGCAGCTTACATAACAGAAATGCCATAAGGAGTGGAAAAGCAGCTGGGCTGGGATAATCCAGAAGTTGATAAAAGTCTAGGGATCTTTTCTGACTTAGCCACCAGCAGATGACAAGGGAAGAGTGTAGGAAAAGAGCAGAGATGTCAGGATGCCTTCTCCAGTATGATCTCCCACTCTGCAGTAATGTGCAGCTCAGGGAGTGGCAGAACAAAGGTGTTACACTTACAATTAATGGCCAAGCTGAATTTGTCTTCTGTGACTTTATCCCTTTTTTCTTTTTTTTTTTTTTTTAAGTATGGAAAATTTTGGGAACCACCAGGACTTCAACATCTTACCATGCAAAGCACTATGCTTTTCCATTTTTTTTATTTATTCTTTTGAATTTTAGTTTAATGTCCTCTGCCCTTTGAGTCGGAACAGACTGTGTTCAGCTGTTGGATGTCCACCCTTCTTCACCACTCAGGTTTTTTGGAGGCCTGTGAGAACAGGCAGGGTGCTTGCCCTCTGGTTTGCCATCAGCTCGTCTCTCGAGGTGCAGCTTGTGCCTGATGGAGCTGCAGACATCTGAAGGGCTGCACTTTCTTTCTCAGGTACTAAGGAGGAGTATGTGAGACTTCTGAAGGGACTGCTCTGGGAAGGGAAATTAAAATTAACAATTTCTGGAAATGCTACTGTCAATTTCCTACAACTTCTGTTGCATCATGTAGTCTTTTCTTTTGTTTAGTTCTCTCTCAAGGCCAGCTTCTGGCCTTCAGAACTAAATTTACCTTTACTAAATAATAGCAAGATGAAGTGTTGCTTGCTTGAGGTGATATATGGTGTAAAGGCCCTGTAAAAGTAGCAGGAGGTATTTAAAATAGGTTACTAGAGAACTAATAATACAGCACACTGAAAGTTGCATGAAGTGCTTTTCAGGTTTTGCTTGATTGGTATCTTCAAGTGCAGTAAATCCCTACAGTGTCAAATATAAAACTTCAGTCCATACTTCAGGAATGGTTTATGCACTTGTGAAGTTCATGAGAACAGGAACTCCAATTAGTTACTGTAGTTTAAATAGTTGGCTGAATTTCTGAAGGATATGACATTTTGAAATCAAAAGAAATAATGTGAGATTAAGAAAGGAAATCTGTAGCCTGTGTCACCCCTGCTGGTGAAGAAGAAAATTGAATTCAATTTCTACACGCATAAATATTACTGCATTTTCACAGAGTTGGTTTCTAAGGATCCAAGTTTTACAGTCTCAAAAGTGTCTCTTCACAGCTCAAAGCAGGTGGAATGCAGGCCATGCAGCTGGGCTGGAACAGATCTTAATGTAGTTGAAATATTACACAACATCTCTCCTCTCTGGTTATGAGCATGTGGCAATTTTAATCTCCTATAAATTTGTGCATCCATTGAAAGGATGCACCACCACTTGTAGAGCAACCACTTGTATAGTTGTCTTCATTTGTGGTGGCCATAATACACACCAAAAATAGCCATTTTCATCTGATCTAATTTCTTGACTGTGGTTTTTTGAACAGCAATGTGCTGCTACAGAGGAGGTAGTGGGAATGGGTGGTGGGGAGAGGGAAACAGGAAAACCATCTTTCTCAGGAGCCGTGGAGCTACTGAGCTTTCTGGCTTTCCACAGACCCCTGCAGAGACCCTCTTCAGCTGCTGCTTCTGGTCATAATACACCAGCTGGAATGTGGAATGCTATTGATTTTAACCTTCATTTGCTTAACCGTTACATCTTACCTGTCCAAATTTTTATTATATTACTGACCATTTTTTCTATATGTAATTCTGCATTCTAAAGAGAATACACATATGTTTAATGGATATTATAAGACATCTATTGTATTTTGTAGCCATCTGAAACAATCTGAAAATAACAACCTGGAATGGTTGTTATTCCTAAGGAGAGGGAGAAAAATCAGTCTTCATTCATATGCCTCTGCTGAATTAAATTGCATTTGGAAGTTTTGAATTTTTATTAAAATAGACAATGAAGAGGCTGCTGAAATTTAAAAATGAAGAAAGTATCTTTCTAGTTAAGTAAAAGTCTTTGTGAAAAGGTACTACATTTACTGTTGATAACATTGTCATGTCCTATAGCATCTAAGTCTAAGGAGATTTGTCCAGAGAGTACACCGTTGCATAAATTTTAGGCTCTGTTCATAGCTGCTGCTTTGCAGTTTTGTGAGAACTACTGTGACCTTACTTAATTTTAAAATAGTGGAGCCTATCAATTTGCTATTGTTCTAGTACCTCCGTCTGTCTAGTTTTTATGTAAAATCATTCATCAATTGTGTGAGCTTCTTGAGTATCTGTAAGACCGATGTTGATATGTTAATTTTATTTAAGCACTAACTGCATCCATTAAGATTAGCTAATACCATTTTTAGAGTGAGCTGGAATGAATAAATTGTTTTTGAGAACCAATTTAACTTCAAGATAAATGCCATAATAAATTAATGGGTTTAGTATTAGTCTTAATTTTGTGCTGGGGGGAGAAAGAGTGCAGTTAAAATAATCTTTGGACTAAAATATGAATAACTTGGTTTTCTTTTAAATCTACTTTGTTATGTAATTACATCTCTTTTGGGTGGGTTTTAAATTATGCCATTGCTTTGTCCTGTGTTTAAGTGTAACCTCTATTTTCTAGTTACCTATTATTCAAGAATGAAAAGCTACATGGTAATGATTGGCTTTGTCCATGCACTCTCTTGTTACCCTGTTGTAGCAGTCTTGGCTCTTGTGAGCTTTCCCAAATTCCTTTCTCCAACACGAATCATAAATTATATTCCTTATTGTAGAGAATATTGCCAACCTGTACTCTTTTGAAATTATATGTATCCTCTCTAGCTCTGAGACTGCTGTTTAAAAAATTAAATAAATAAACAAACCCAACATTATTTTCTTTCTCACTGGTGTTTTCTGATTCTTCCTGTACAAAAAAGCGTTATCTCCAAACTTAGCTTTGCCCTGAGTACTTTAATTTATATTGTAGCTAATCCTGGGGGAAGTGCCATTTGGATGATTTACTGAAGCTGATTCTACTTTCACCTTCCTTGCTGCTTCTTGCAGAGGACAAGGTCCAGGGACCCATCCCCTTAAATAAGTAGTAGTTATCTGAAAAACAGACATAGGAATGCCTCGTCCAAAGAGGGAGGTGAGTCAACAGACTGAACACCTACTTTCTGTACAATAATTGATATCACAAGGAAATGATAAACTGTGAACTTTTTGAAGGTTTGGCTGGGTTTTCTTGGTTTTGTGGGAGTTTTTTGTGGGTTTTGGTTTTTTTGTGTGGTTTTTTTTTTTTTTCTCCAAGCAACATAAATTAAACATCAATAGCTGCTGCTAGAATCAGGATGTTATTGAATAAACTGCTGTTGCCATTAGTAGAGCAAGAATATCGATTTCCAAGAAGTTAATACTTATTGCTTTAAGGTCTCTTATGTCTATGATTCACTGTATGTGAGTTATGTACAAAACCTATGTTTTATTTGATAAAAAAGTGCTGAAATAACATTTTATAGAGCAGAGTTTGTTGCACAGTTATTTATTATTCTGTTTGGGTGGATACCTGGGAATCTAGCACAAATGCTAGCAAAAATGTTTTAAGCCCCAGCTTAAGGAAGAGGAGGAGTGTGCGTGGTTATCTCTGCCTCCATTGAACTTGAACCTTCTCCTTAGAACTTATCCTTAGGGGAACTGTTCTTTGATCAGTTTTTCCTTTTGAATCTATGGAATTTGAATGCGTTAAAAGCCCCAGGTCCTGAAACAGTCACCTCTCTACCAGCTTTTTCCTAAGACTTTTTCCTGCTTCCTTCCTGAAAACTCAGCTATTTTTTTTCTAATTTGCACAAAATGCTTCACAGTGCCTCCAAAATGATTAAACAATTTAATCGAAATATGTTATAAAATTGGGATTATTTTTTTTGGTGGCAGTATAAGTTTTGGTGGCAAAAGTTATTTGTTCAGCTAGTATATTCGTGTTATCAATGAGGCATTATTTATATTAACAATATTCAGTTACGTTTATGATCGGCCCCAATCAGTTGCATTTTCTAAATGGAATACAGTGCAGCTATTTTTGTATCTGACAGTGAGTATTTTATAGAAAGTTGTTGCTAGCGTAATTTAGCTGTGTTTAGGATCTTGGCTGTAAATTACATCTGAGGCTTAATACCATTAAGAAAATTTATAGAATGTTCCTGGGTGCCTGTTCTCTACTACAGTCTTAAAGACAAATAGCGTAGGACTATTTTTACCAAACACAATACTGTGTTAAAAAATGCTGTGAAGTAAGTAGCAGTTTGCTTGCAAAGCACTCGTACTGTTTCATAACAGAGTGGAAATTACTGCTGAATTCTTTTAAGTTTCATTGTGGTTTTAAAACAATACCTTTAAAAGCAGCACTGTACTTAAAGTGCCCTTCCTGTGGAAGGGAAAGTGGTAGGTTCTGTGTTGTCACAATGACTTTTTCAGGCCATATGTATAGATTGGGCAAAGGATATCTTTAAATTGTAGGATTTTGCTGATGTTAATATATGCTTTTTTCCCACCCCTGATTGATTGTTATAGCTTATGCATTTGTATGGAAGTTAGAAATTCCTTTCTAGACTTAACTGGTTTGCCAGTGTCATCAAAATAACCCTGGAGAATCTAATTGGGTAATAGATTTTTGCTTTAGCTTGGATAGCCCTTTGCATTTAACTGGATTTTACTTGTGTATTGAGAAAGCAGATCTCGCTCTGGTCTGAAGTTGTATATAGAATTGTTCTATTAATTAGAACATACATAATTATATAATATGCACTACACATGTATTAATGTGATGGGTTTTTTGGCCTATATCGCTTTTAGATGCTTTTAGATTGCTTTTAGTCTGTTGTTTTTCTGTACCACTGTGAAAACGAGACGTGCATCTTAGTTTTCAAATGTGCATTTATGCTATTTTTGCAGGTTGATCGAAAGACATGAAAGACAATGTAGGAGAAAGAACTTTTTAGATGATCCTTTTATTAAAATATTAGAATTGACTCTTCTGGTTATTGTTTCCTCTTCTGTAATTCCCTCACTAAACTAAATATGATAGGAAAATATATTTGTATAAAAGAACATGATATATTGAAATTCAAAATTAAATCATGTCACATCTAAATTATGCTCTTGTGATTTTCTTTACTTTTTCTTTTGTAGGGGGAGACTCAAACCTCCTGTTGTGCATTTTGTAAAACATCATCTAGTCATAATGATTAGAAACACAACTCCTGTTGTATATTATAAAACTTCTCGTTTCCATTTTTAACTTTCACCTTAAAACAACAACAAAAAATTGAAAGCGTTCTTATTTTCTAGACTATTTTTAGATTTGTTGTTATTCTCCCTCCTATTGTTATCCTATACCATCAATCTACATTGAATATGGTACAGTAAGAAGGATGAGATGGTCATCTGAATGTAGTTCTGAATTTCATAGTAAGTGGTGGTGGCTACAGGCCTAACATGATACGAGATAAAGTCTGTCGTTGTAACACTCTCCAAGAACAAAATGAAACTGAGCTGTAAGCAGTGTTGCAGAATGCTGTAGTACTCTTTGAGGTCTATGTTGTAATGAAAATCCCATATTTTTCTTTTTAATGTAATGAAACTCTTGAAATCTGCAGCATGGTTCCAATTTCCAATTTTTCTTTCTAAATATAAAACTATTCTAATGCATTAATATACCCGCTGCTTCTCTCTGAGAGGAATAATTCTGAAAGGGAATACTGCAGCCATACATCAATGTATGTATTTATGTATTTCTTCAGAGGAGAAGGAGCATGGGTTTTTTCTGTTCTTAAGTATGTCTAGTTCCACCCCAAAGATGCAGTTTTTAAAAGAAAAAAGGGTTTGCAGTATTAGTGATAACGATTTCAAATGGCTTGGTCAACCATGAATAAGTTCCTGATGTCCTTGTCTCTGCTGCTGAGAGCAGATACCAACAAATGGCGATACTGATGGAAATGTTCAGAGTGAGGAGGTGTAAGTGCACTGTGTAACTGCAGCTCCTGGCAGTGGCTGAGTGAGAGAGTGCTTTGTTTATCCCCAAGTATCACTTTTGAGCTTCTGTGACGTTCACAGAATCTGTGTAAAATATTGGAAGAACTTTGCTGCCTGAGAAGGTTGTAATAATTGTAACTCACAAGTCCTGGTCTAATGCATCTTCCCTTCCTGACTGGATAATACCTTTGAGTTCCTGGGATAACAGCTTAAATACCTAGCACGCTGCAAAATATTTAGTGGTTTTGAAAGAAGAAGAAAGAGAAGAGTTAATACAGGAGGAAAATATTGTGCACTATTTAATGCTGATGTGACAACTGAAGAGCTCTTGTACTAGTAAAATTTACAGTCAGATTTGGTGAGGGGGAGCAATTCTCCAGAGCCTTCTGTGCTTTTTTTTCCAATTCAAGTTGCTAAGAATCACATTTCTTTCTAATAAATCTATACCTGCTAGCAAGGGTATTTAGTGCACTTATGTTTATGCTGTTTGCCTGCCATCTTTGTTTTGCTTCCTTTTGAATATTCGCTGTCTTCTGATGTCTTTATTTTTCGTTTGTTCTAGAAAATAAATAATCTTGTTCTATTTCAGGCTGTTTTGAATTTTATTTAGTTATGTTTTTTGCATATAAACTTTTTAGGTTAGATTATGTTAAATGAAAATGACGCTTTATAGTGTATTTGGTTTCTCAAATTACAAGTATCTTCAATAAACTAATTGAAAATTTTAGTTATATACTATTTCTATGCAACTGTGTATTTGTATGCTGGAAAAAAGGGCTTGTAGGGTAGTATTTGGTAACCAATACTCAGACTCAAAGTAATGTATTTCCACTGGACTTTAAAAAAAAGTGTAAGGAGGGATTTGCAAGAGCACAGGTACAGAATAGGCTTCTATTTCTTAGATTGAGATTATTCCCTTTTCACTTTAAAAGCATTATTTAGCAGGTTGGTAATGTGGACAAGAAGGATCAACTCAGGGGAGAAAAGACTGACAATATGCCATGACTTGCTACAAAGTAGAGTGCAGCAGCATCAGTTTATATTTAAACACAGAAGCATTTATAATATAGGAGGACTCTGTGTTCTGTGCAGCCACTTGCTGGAGCTGTGCAGCTTTGGTGCTGGTGAGAGTTGTGTTTCAATTTGGGAACCTTGTGCAGTGGTACCTTCAGGAGCTGTGTGCCTGGCTGTGGGTTTGCTGGTTTCTGAGCTTTAACTGTATTTTACCCCATTAATCGTGCTGTGTCTTTATCTGCTGCTGGTGTAAGAAACGGGTAGAATTATGCTGCAGTGACATGAAAACTGCTAAGTTTTCTTCACTGGTTTTGCTGTCTGAGGTTTCTAATTAGTAGTATTAAAGCTGACTAGTATAATGAAATGAGTTTGGTTACAGTGGATGACAGTTGTTCACCTAGTCATTGCTAGTTCAAGGTACGTTGTGGCCAGTAAGGTAAGAATATTGGTACTAAGTAGCTGTGGGTGCTGCACTGTGTCCAGGGAAATTGTGGATGCCCCATCATTGGTGGTGTTCAAGGTCAGGTTGGATTTGAGCTTTAAGCAACCTGATCCAGTTGAAGGTGTCCCATGGCAGGGGGTTGGACTAGATGATCTTTAAGGTCCTTTCCAACCCAAACCATTGTGTGATATTTATCACCAAGATTATTTTCTACCCAGTGGAGGCTGTTTTAGAGCCCGTGCAGAAGATTTTATATCTGTCGCTGGATGTTTTCAAGTGTTGTCACGAGTTGTGGGCTTTTCAGCATCTCCTACACAACAGAAGTTAGAAAATGAATCTGGTCTGCATCATCATCATATCTGGAGACAAATCTCATAGTTTTATTTTCCAGTTATCACTAAATGTACCTTGTGGAGAAACTAAGATGAACTAAAAAAAAAAAAAAGTAACTCAATTGAGAACTTAATGGAAGGAACTGCCCCAAATATTGTTAAGTATTCCCAAATGTGTTAAAGCGTGCACAAGTTCAAACATCTGCTCCATGCTTATTAGGAAAAACGTGATGTGAACTTCTTTTTATCTAGAAACAGTCATACATAGATAGCATAGAAAGCAATGTAGATACTCTACATTTATGCTCTTGCAGAAGAGGCTTCTGGGTAAGAGTCTGGGTTGCAAAGAGGGATCCAAGAATCAATTGTCAAATTGCAATTAGCAATTCAATGATCTCAAAGGTCCCTTTCAACCACTAAGATTCTGTAATACTGGACTCCTAAGATATTTTTTGCAAGCAGTATTTACTGTCCTTCCATTTGAGTAATACTTGAAGAATAATTCAATGACTATTATTTTTGCAACTACACAAATTAGCTTGCTCATCTAATGTGACCTTTAGAGCACTGAAGGGCTGATGACTTTTCTCACGTACGCTGGTTTGGAGAGGCCTTGCATCAGGCCTGTAACTAACAGCAGGAGATGCACGGGAAGGTCAGCTGATTGGATCTCTGTTAAGCTTTTGCATTACATGCAGAAATTAGTTTCTGGAAAAATATATTTCTTAAATGTGATTACTGATGCTCATTTCATTAGGAAGAAATTCTTTCCTGTGAGGGTGGTGAGACACTGGAACAGGTTGCCCGGAGAAGCCGTGGATGCCCAATTCAAGGCCAGGCTGGATGGGGCTTTGAGCAACCTGGTCTAGTGGGAGGTGTCCCTCACATGGGCAGGTGGGTTGGAACTAGATGACTTTTAAGGTCCCTTTCAACTCTAGCCATTCTATGACACTATGAGAGCACTTGAAGTTTCCAATTTTCAGGGAAATCACTTATCTAATACTAATAATACTAATTTTTAATTGGTCTTATTTTGGGAGTAGCTGTTGTCAGTACAGTGATAAGTACTTGTTGATACGTTGTTTTGATTTGCTTTCTCTCATTTGGACCCTTTGGCTTTTTAAGTAGTCAGGACAAGTTCAAACTGTGCCTGTCTATATCCAGGTTTTATACAAAGGGATTAAGTGTATCTAGAAAGTTCTTAACCACTCCCCTATTTTTGTCATGTAGACGTGCTGGGACCAGCAATTGGAGACTGACTCCAAACTGATGACTGGCTTGGCCAGTACAAACTGAGCGGAGCTGGGGGGACAGGAAGGGTGGTTTGAATCCCTTCTCCATGTACAGAATTAACTGAGTTTGTTAGTCCCCTCATTTGGGAGTGGGTAAGCTCCAGGAGACCAACACTTGACTGTTTTTATTTTTTAGTTATGTTTCACTGGGGAAAGTATGGATTTTTGTCTTATTGTAGTTTCAGTGGCAGGTAATAACTTATTATCTTGCCTGGTCTATGTTTATTATATTTTGGATGAAGTTTGGATTTTATTGTGAAAGAAACTGAACAGCCGTAACTGTGTAAGGTGCTGTTGTTCTACTTTGTTACATGGATATTCTAACTGGGCCTTGAGGAGACAGCAAGCATATTTTCTAGTACAAACAGTAGCAAATGTCAGTCACTTCTGTGCCAGGGTTGGATCAGTTTGTTAATTGGTAAGTGAAAGACTTACTTTTAGTCCCTTAAGCCATAGATCATTCGTATGTTTTCTGTGAAATAATTAATCTCATGTCTGACGATACACACATGACTACCAAGCTTTTGTTATACCCCTTTGTGTGTATAACCTCAAATATTTTGTACTTCGCATGGATTGATTTCTTTAATATATGAAAAATAATTTCTTAAAAAGAGGGGTTTTTGTCAGGAGTACATAGATTGTGTGTGCTCTAGTAGCCTTCAGGCTTCTGTCATGGTTTTGTCTTGTGCAGAATACTGTAACTGTTGAAAACACTTCATTTTGATATATTATTTTTGTGGATGGGTTTTGGTAGTGGTAGGATATGGAATTTTTTAAGGCAAACCTCCTAAAAATGGAGTGAAAATATAAACCTCCTCTGGTGGTTGAAGAGCTTGTCCCAGTTGGAAAACACATCTCCTCTGGAGAGGGATTAATAATGTATGCTGACATATTAACACAATTGTCAGTGTCTTGAGCCACTCTTGTCTTTTTATTATTGTAAGACTGAAACAGAAGTCAGAGGGGCTTTTTTTTTCCTCTTTAAGTTGTAAGCGTTTGCAAGGTACACAAAATGTTTATTGTTTTAGTAAATGTAGTGGGCGGAGGGGCCATAGCATCCTCTGTGCATGTGCCTCTGGGTTGATGTTGATTTCTAGGAGAGCTAAATATAGTACGTGAAAAGCTTTTGTGATAAGTTTCTGTAATAGTAATTTTACTTCAATCAATAAAGGAAGATTTTTGCATTTCTTAAACTGTGCTTGTCATGTTTGTTAGGAATAAGTACATCAAATATTATGAAGTATGATCTCCAGAATACAGACTTTTACATACACACAGATGCATACAAGGATATGCATATTAATTTGTATACACACACGTGCACAGAAATGTATTCATGTCTATACAGAATAAAAGACACAAGGTTCTAAGAGAACAATTAGCGGGCTATCTAAATGTGAGTATGACAGTTGAGTATCTATTGAGGATAGATAACAATCCAGAATCTAGCAGTTACACACTGCACAGTAGTATAATTTCTGGTTTAAAATTTACTAGCTATTAAAGCAGAGCATGGCCCGAAACTAGAAATGCACTTTTTTGAGAAGAGATCAGGTTCTAGAGGGTTGAAGAGAAGCGAGAGCAGTGTCTGTCTGTGTGAACAGCCGTATGTGGCTGTGCCTCGTCTCGCAGAGAGCCCTGTGGTGTGGGTTGTGGGGTGTCAACATGGACCTTTTCTGACCCAGTGCTGACTTGTGTGCTGTGTCATGTGGGTAAGAGTGTACGTGCAGCTGCTGAGTGATCTACCTCAGTGGAATGATCCACTGGGAGGACTCACCCTTCCTCCACCCCACAATTAATTTGATTTTATTTCCTCAGGTGACAAGTTTCCAATTTTTATATTGGTAGGAATAGCTGCCAGTAAATGTACATCTTAAAGAAGGAGGGTGCTGAGAGAAGTGACTGTGGAATGGTGGCTCTAAGTACAGATTCCTATCAATGTGCTACGTACTGATGGGAGGAGAGCTAAATCCCCAGTGCTCGAAAGGAGCCTCTGGTTTTCATGGAGCTGAGGTCACCACAGCAGCTCCTGAGCTGGATCTCCATGTAGCCAACATGAGTGCTCTGGTATGAGGAAAGAGAGACACTGCTTTCTTAAGTAGTACAGTTTTGAATTAAGTTGGTGTTTTGAAACTGCAGGCTAGGTTCAAAGTAGCTTAATTTTAGCAGAAAGGAGAGATTAAATCTGGGGTGATGGTCTGAAGGGTTCCAGACTGTTTAGTTCATAGAATTGTAGAATGGTTTAGGTTGGAAGGGACCTTAAAGATCATGTCATCGTGAAACCTCCCACTAGACCAGGCTGCTCAAAGTTCGAGCGGGTTGCTTTTATTGGGAGGACTGATCTTCAATGATCAGGAGGTTTTCTTCTAGACCATAAGTTTCAATATAAGGGAATGCAGAAAGATGAAACCTCGATAGAGGATATGTCAGATATCATGCACAACAAATCTGCTGAGTATAATGAGCAAGGAGCTTTCCTTGTTTAATTTTATATAAGCAGATTAAATATTTTTTTATCTTTATTTCTTTACTAACATGTCTCAGTTTTTTTTTTTTGTGAATGCAAAATCTGCATTATTTCGAATAAAGATGGATCTTTGCTCCAATATGGCTGTTTTTGAGAGTAAAGCTTTGTTCAGCAAAGGAGGTAGCAAATCTGTGCTCTAAGTACCTTTAATAAAATATCTGTCTCTTCAGAATGTGTAAGATGGTAAGAAAATGTTCTCTCATAGAAGTTAAAATGGCCTCCTGGGAGGTGGTATTACAGAAATGAAAAAAGAATTCCCAGGAATGGGTGCAGATGAGGAAGAGTTTAGTAGGTAGGAAGGTAGGGAGGAGCCCACACCTCGAGATTGTCACGGGGGCTCCTTGGTTCTCTAAGGCATTGTAGTTTTCAATAATATAGATGTATGCCACTTTAACTGGGAGATCCAATTCGGTGTTTCTAAGGTGGGGTGTAAAAATACTGACTATTCTAGATACTGGAAAATAAAATTAATAGATACTGCAAAAGCTTGCTCTTCTTTTCTAGTTTAACATACTTAAAACCTTACTTTGGAATAATAATTGAATTGAGCTTTGAGTGCAGCAGACTCCAGCAAAAAATAATTAGTGAAAGACATTCAAGAGGAATGTAATCTAACAGGAAACAGACTACCTACAGTCACATCAAATAGCCAACCAACAAAAAAAACCCCAAATCCACTCAAAAAATCCTAGACTCTAGTTTTTGTATACCTAGAATCCCACGTGGGATTGGCTTTCCCCTGAGGGAGGTGTTTTACACTCTGCCCTTGCATACATTAGTAAGTGTGGATGAATTTGTTTTATTTAGGGAGTTTTGGACTAAGGCAAACTAGTTCACGTAAAGATTGTATTTGCAGATATAAAAATACAGAATTGGCCTGTGATGTCATTCTGACTTAGATCACTGGCTCCTTCAGGCAGTGGATGTCATCTCTGTATATTGTTTTGCTCAGTGATTGCTCTCTTAAAATAATGGCTGTTCCCTTCCCTCCTGCTCCCATATTAGTGATTAAATTTAATTCTATATCAAATCCAATTTGGAAGATTTTCTTAGTCTATTAGTACTAGTCTTCTGGATTGATAAGTACCATCTTTCTTGTAGTTCTTGTATTTTTCTCCTCCTGAATGTCCAGTTTGCTTCGATTCTAGAATTTAGTACAAAATTTATTTCTGATTCTCATTAATGTTAACTGTCATCTTTTTTCCTAAATATTGGCTTCATATTTTTATACTATTCTGTGTTCAGACTGTTACTAGACAGGTGAATCATTATATTTTTCTGGTCATTGAAGATGGAGGGAACTTCAGTAGGAATGTGTAACAACTGTCTGGCATAGCATGCAGGCAGATGAAAAAGCTTTTGGCAGTGTTTCCAAAGGAATCTAAGAGAGTCACCTGCTGTGCACTGTCCTGAAAAAGAACACAGCCTTCTTAATATTTTATTAAATTTAAAATTCCAACTCTTTCTGGCAAAATGAAAGTCAAGTATAATCCACTCTTTTACTAGGGTGCAAAAAAAATAACGGTGTTTACAGTCCTGACTATTAGAATCCTTTTTTCTGCTGCAAATGAAAAACTAGAGATAAATTGTATTAGAAAGCACTTATATAAATAATATAGTTTTAAATTTTCTGGTTTTAGCTGCTACAGAAGTGGTCGTGTGATTTGATAATACGGTTTTCCATTAAAGAACATACTAAGGATGCAGAATATCCCAAACTCACATTGAATTGAAATTAACTGTGTCGCTGTGCATAGTACCAGTATGGGGTTTTTAAGGTTTCTAATTCCACAAGACTAATGTTTACTCTGGTTTTATTTTTTGCTTTATCATACTAGTTCTTTCTCACATTAATTTGATTTCTTGATTGCAATTGGCTAGGGAGAAGTTACGTTGCTTAAAAAAGAAAGTACCTAGAAGTCTAATCCTAAATTCATCATTATTTAAGAATGTGTTCCTCTAGATTTTTATTGCAGAAAATTTGAAATTCAGAATGATGGAATCTTGAAAATGCATATTTGAGTATTACTATTATAAATATTTCTTTTCAGTCACATAGTTGCATGAGATCTTCGTCCTTTTCTTTTGATTTGCTACTTTTCATCTTCTGTATTTGCAAATTTCTGTTACGGAGTTTGGGGCAAGAGGTTAGTGTGATGCTCTGTGTCTGCAGGGGCAAGACTGCTGCTGTGGGAGAACCATGGATGCTAACAAGCAATTTAGCAATAGTCGAAATTACAGGGCCACAGTAAAAGCATCTGCTTAACTATTTCTTGGTGGTTGGTTGTTTTGTGGTGTGGTGTTTTTTTTTTCAAAATATATTCCATTTTTAATAAATGCTTGCAAAACTAAAATAGTGTTTTTCTTTCAGCATTGTCACTGCTGCTCTGCTCTGCCTTCCGAGCATTTTCAGCTCAGTTCTTTAATTCATCTTTAAGGGGTTGAAAGACCTTGCACTCTCCTGCAGGCTGAATACATTATATCTGCAGTTTTTTTCTGGCCTGTGAAACTACTTATTTTGTGGATTTCTTTTTAAAAGTTACAGTGTATTCTGTTGAACAATGAAGTAAATATTTAAAGTTTGTTTTGTTGTTGTTATTGTAGGCATTGGATCAAGACAGAACTGCGCTACAGAAGGTGAAGAAATCTGTGAAAGCAATATATAATTCGGGGCAAGGTAAGTCATTGCTTTTAGTTTTACATGAAAACCTAAGCATTTGATTTCAAGTTTGATAAATGTCTTGCAATTTATCCTGTTGAAGTGTGTACCATAAGAGATGCTTATCTGTTTAGGAGTGTTTGAATTTAAAAATTTTCTTTCTTTTCTTCTGATTATTCATCAAATTAATGTGTTCTCCAATTCTTTGATTCTCATAATCCTTCTCAAAGGACTCTAGGAGAATTCCCATGGTTAAATTTTCCTGCAGTTTCCTTCAACTGTTAAATCTAGGCAGAGCCCTACACTGAATTTATGGAGTGCACTTCTAAGGGAAATAAGAATGAGAACTTGTTAAAAAGTTTAAAAAATGAATAAAAAGAAATATCTACAGATAAATGTGTTTGTTGCTTCAATGCTTGGCTCTCACCTCATTATTTTGCTTGTTTGAAGACACTGTTAATGTTTTATTGAAGCTATAATAATAACTTTGATGGGAGAGTAGTGGCTGAATATGAATTGATAACCAGTTTGAGTTCAGTCACAAACGATGATCAAACACAGACCAATATGTAAATTAGGTTTTAAAAATGTTATGAAGTAACCTGGCTCATACTTCTGTTTCTCTCAAAGTCTAAAAACTGTGCCAAATGCAGATACAGTAGCAGAGCACTTTCCAGTAATAACCTAGTCGTAAATACTGGGGTTTTGAAAAACCCAGTTCCTCTTCCCCATCAGTAACAATCAGTTTAACAAATATTTTCCTTATGCAGAGTAGATTCTGAGTGGCCTTAGCTTCTCTGTTGTTTTGGTGTGGTGTGTGCTATCCCATTAACTCATGCTTATGGAAGTCTGTGGGGTTGCGACTGTATTGTAGATTCGTAACCTTTCTGCCAATCGTGAATATTGTTGCTCTACTAGCACCAAGTTTTAATTAGCCTTTCCGTAATTTCAGATAATGAATGTTTTCCCAATGGACTGTGAAGCCTGTTACAAAGTGAGAATAGTATTTGGTACATGTGTATTTAGTTTTAGGCTTTTAAAAGTATTCAAATTCTCCAAGTAGTTTTTCCATTTGGAAGTATCTACTTACTGAATTTCAAAACTGATGAATTTCAAAACTGAAAAACGTAGAATACTTGGAAGGTGTTCTGTCTATTTCGAAATAGACAAATGGCCCTAGAGATTTTATGTATCATTTAAGTACTTAATACTGTTTTCAGTGCCTGTAAGTAGGCCACACTACATCACGAACTAGTCACATTGCGTAAAAGCAGTAGAAGGTTCATTAATAGTTTTAATTCACTGCCTCTGCACTTACAAAGGACCAGAAATGGTTAGGTAGATTTTTTCTTTTTTTTTTTTTTTTTTTCTTTCTGAACAATCTTGTTTCAAAGGCAGAAGTTATTATAAGCTCTTTTTGGATAAAGAAAGCACTCTACATAATACTCTAGCTCCCTCTTCAGAATGGTATTGTGATAGGCTACACGATAATTTGAAAAGGTGTGTACAGGAAGCAATTCATGCAGTAATCAATAAACTAGGGTTAGTAAGAGCAAGACAAGAAGCATGTGTCATACATGTGAAACCTTGTAAAAAATATATATAAAAATCAAGTGACTGAATTAAACTCATTTTGCCTACTTGTACAAAGAGAATGCTAAGGCAGCTATTTCCTTACGCTTCAGTGGCGAAGGTGGATTTTGTTGATATTTAACTTACATATTTAACTTGGAGGTAAAACATATTAAAAACAGCTGTGAAATGCATTGTCATTTATTAGGTCAAGCAAGAGTTAAGTGACTATTTTTGTATTTCAAAAGAAGGCTCTAATTGCAATTTGGGAACTCAAAATTGGGATTTTGTTTTCACATTTAAATGCTTGCAAGAAGCTGAGAACATATTAAAGTCCTAGAGTAGAAAATGTGGTGTTTTTTTTTTAAAAATCCCCTGCTTCATAATCTCCTTTGAGAACTCTAGCTGGACTGGTGAAAAATGATTATTCAGGGAAAATATAAATCCTGTCTTCAGGAATCCAATTCATACTCTACCAAAAGTCATTGCTAGGATTTTTTGGGTTACATTGGTGGTTCTCTTTGTTTTGTTTTTTGCCTGGAGTAACATTTGAACAGTGACATTCATACAATGCAATGTCTGATATACAATTCTTCAGAAATCCCTATCCCTCTGGCGTGTTGGTTTGTTCCTTTTCACTGCTGAATTCTGAACCACAAGGGACTCTCCTCTGTTATGAAGAGAGCTTAAATGTCACCCAAATACTTTTCGCTTTTTGTGCACATCCTTCACCCATTTATCATATTTAGATTCAGATCTAATGCTGTGGGAATGAAAGAATACCAGGACAGAAATGTGGAAATCCCTTAGAAAGATCCCATCACTTTTTTCATGTTTGAATGTACTGTTTGGGAAAGTACTGTTTACGAAATCCAGTGAGATGTACAAATTGATACCTCTTTCTCACCACTTCCTCCTTATAGAATCATAGAATGGTTTGGGTTGAAAGGGACCTTAAAATCATGTAGTTCCAACCCCCCTGGCATGGGCAGGGTCACCTCCCACTAGACCAAGTTGCTCAAAGCCCCATCCAGCCTGGTCTTGAACAACTTCCCTGGGCAACCTGTTCCAGTGCCTCACTACCCTCAGAGCAAAGAATTTCTTCCTGAGATCTAATCTAAACCTACCCTCTTCCATTACCCCTTGTCCTATCACTACATGTCATCATAAAAAATCCCTCTTTTATCCTATCTGGCTTGCTGTTTATTTCTAGCATAATAGATTGAATCTGTAACTAGGAACCCATCTTGCATGAATGGTCCTTGAACTTAATGGAGAATCTGTTCTGACTAGCTTTCCCATAACATTTGGATTGAATTGTAACAGCAGTAGATTGCACAATTAGTTTTGTTGTAGATTTTTTCAATAGCTCTTTTTCATTAGTTCCCTGGTATAGCTCCCAAATATAGTCAAAAGAGTTTACACAATGGAGAAATAAAACCATAAAATCCATGCAAGACCAAAGGTACTGAGCCAGACCAGCAGTTCACATGGTCTCCTGCAGTGATCAGCAGCAGATTCTTGAGGAATTACAAAAACGGTACAAAGATGGAGTGATTTTTATTTTTATTTTTTTTTTTAATGCTTTCTCAGCTCACAATGATATGAAGGCCAGGAATTACCTGAGTCAGGGCTGCTATCGTGATGTTTGATGCTCTTTAACAGACTTCTACAATTCATTTTGTCTAAGGATTTTAAATTCATGTAAATCTCTCTCATTCATAGTCTTGCATCAAACTAGTGAAACGTAGCCTTGCTACCTTGCAAAGTTGTCCTATGCACACTCTTCAGACCTCAGCTTCCCTGAGGAGGAGATTGGACCTGTCCAAGTCACAAAGCATTGGCCACAGGCCCTTCAGAATGACTCATTTGATGTGAAATTGAAGGACTTATGCATGTTCTGGGGCACAAGAGTTTTTGTAGGGGGCTTTGAAGTTCCAAACTTGCTAGAGCAGTGTTGGAGGACTTTCTGGTAGGTGAATCCAAACTTGATTTGGTGTCATCCATCTACCTGTTGAAATAGAGTTCTGGATTGAGTTGTTTCCACAGTCACCCACAATATTCCTATTTTTTGTTTTGTTTGTGGGTTTGTTGTTTTTGTTTTTTTTTTCAGAAACTGTCACATACAATTAATCATTCCTACTTGCTTTCTCCAAAATGACAGCATAGATTTTCTTTTTTAAAAAAGAAATGAGGGAATTTTGGGCAACAGAGGTAGGAATGGCAATGTAAATGTTTTTATCTTGCTCTATTGTGTGCCCTGTTTCTTAATCAATACTAATGTTCAGCATTGTTTTGTTTTGTACTAATTGTCAAGGTGATATAACTCTTATCCTTTCTTTATAATGGCTTGTTAAACAATAAATTCTTTAAGGTAGGAGTGCTTTCCCTTGTGTGTTATGCTGCCTAAGGAACATACTCATCTGTTGGCCATTCAACGTGGGATTCCACATTTAACTTGGGAGCTAGCCAGATGGGGGCCTATTGCCATAGACTCTTTGCACAGTGATGGATGGATGTAGAGACTTCCAGGATGAGATACATCTGACTTTCTCTGCATCTACATTAGGACTGAACTGAGATGAAACTTTTCTGGTGCTGGGTGTATGAGGAAGGTTAGATCCCAAGCTCCAATATGGCTTACTTTGTTGTAGGAGTCTGTGTTTGGGTAGATTAAGTTCACTTTAGGAGTCAGATTTTGTTTCTATTGCCCTGAATAAATTATAATGTTGTATGGAAAAGAAGAACATAGTTTATCTTTATGAATCTTATTTCCTATCTCATTTATATGTTGTTAAACGATCTGGGCCTTAGCACTATTTCATACAGGACTTCACTGGTGACCTCTCTCTGTTGAGAAAATTAACTCTTTATTCTTTTCTTTCTCCCACCACATCTTTTGACCCATCTTTCCTTTGTATGAGGCTCATCCCTCTTAATTTGCTTAGATCCTTTTAGTGTTTTGGTGAGGGACAGAGCTTCTCAGAAATCCAAACAGATCATTTAATGTGGATTTCCTCTCCCCACATGCTTGTTGATTACTTGGGGGGGAGTTGGGGAGGAGATTTTTAAAGTAAAAATTTCTTTTTATAAAACCTGTGTTTCTTGTTCAGCATTTTGTATTTATCTGCATGTCCACCAGTTCTGTTCTGCACTGCATTTTCTACAAATTGCCTGAGGAATATCTGAGCATTGCTGCTCTACTGGCGCATACCTGAAGACTCGGTTCTCTCTGGAGCTCTTTTTAATAAGAGCTATTATATTTGCTTCTCATTCTTCCTGTAGTATTGAGGCTGTTATAAATAAGAGGTTTTACTTTACAACTATATAATTTGCCTATTTTATTCTTCTGTGCGTGAGTCTAAGTGACTTGCCATTGCTCATTTTGTCAGCTTTTATGAGTTCTACTGTTCCCACTTAGATTTGGTATAAATCCTCTGAAGCAGAGTTTAAAGAAAATTATTCCATGAGAACTTCTTCAAGCACATCAGTGCTGAGCACGGATGCAAAAAGAAGTCATTTACCTTTCTGGGCTGGCTTATCTCAGTGCTTGTACGCTGATGATCTAGAGAACCTTGAAGACTTGCTGAGATACTCCTTGCTCTGGATGTCTTTGAAAGAGATTTTTATTACTTTTCCCTTTAGCAGTCTCAGTCCAGAAGGCATTATTGTTATCAAGTCTAGATGGTAGTCAAATAATTTTTTTTTCTTTTCTATTATTTTTTATTAGGATGTGAAGGATGAAATGAGAAAGGATGCTTTCTTATTTGAAATAACTTCTTTTGTCACCCTTCTAAACCTTGCCAGCTTTTTTGCTGCTTCTAAAGTCTTTTTGAGTCTTTTCATGTGTATATTTTTCCATTCATAAATGCAACTTGGCTCTGACCTTTGTTATTTTTCCTCTGGCTACCCCTGGAACAAAGCTGTTTTATAAATGAAACATAAAAATAGCTTCAACTGGATCAGGATTCTGAATGTGATTCTTCTTTTTTTTTTTAACTTAATCAGATACACAGAAATAACTCTTAATAATTTAGACTTTCTTCAAGTTTCTTTGGGTGTAATTTAAGGATAATCAGTGACAGGAAAAAGTATTGTTTGTGCATTTTTCTTCTGTAAACTATTTAACTCTTTTTTTTTTATATATTGTTCAGTATTTGCAGGGTAATATTGTCTGAACAAAAAGCTGTTTTAGACAAAGGAAGTTTAAAGCTTTATTAAATTAGGGCACCAGAATAAGGTGGCATCAGCCCTGGAGTCTTTGAGCCTGATCCTCCAGTGTGGGGGGCTCAGAGTGAGTGGGAGGAGCAAAAGGCTGCTGTAAGCTGCTGTGACCATCCATCCTTCCTCAGCTGCTTGGATCTGCATCTTCACATGGGTTTGTATTATTCCCTCTGAACACAAAATCCTTAATATACACATTAGAGCACACAAGTAAGGGATGCCACAACATGGTTGTGCACTGGGCTCTCCCAAGGTTTTCTCAAAACAAAGATAAACTCAGTGCTGAGTGTTTCTCAGTGGCTGAAGGTGTGTATTGTGGAGAAGAGAAGAAGCTTATCTTCCAGCTAAGGAAATAACACTGCTCTATCTGGTCCAGTATGTTGCTTTATGCATCTGCCATTCTGTAGTGAGGTCCTCAGTGTGGGCTCAGGAACTGGCTGCTGTGCCAGATCCCATCAGGGAGGCCCCTTTGTCCATGTGTGCAGAGCCCATCCTCAATTGTCAGTGATTCTGGCACCGCTCGGGGAGCTGCTGGAGGAGGAGGATGTCTGTGTGGGGAAGCTGTTCTGTTTTCATCACAGCCCTGAGCTTTGTTTGCGATACTGAGAAGACATGAGCCAGGTTTAGGAGGCACACGTTGTCCTTTGTCTGTACTGCTGTCAGTGGTCGTGTCCTGCTCTCTCGGGTTTAAGTCCTTCCTACAGTATTTATATCTAAGGAAGTAAACATCAAATCATGCACACTGTAGCTTTCTTTTGCAAAGGAAATTTTATTAAGACTCTGGGAAGTGATTTCTGTGTTTGCATGAGGCACCTTCAGGGGCATTAAAGCATGCTCTTTGCTCTAAGAATGTTTATTTTTGTATGTACATTTTGGCATAGGCTATGTTGTAGATATAATTTTTCATCTATGTGCCTTTAAGGTCAAGTTGGGAACTCCCTTACCTCTTCAACAGAAAATATTTCTTCTCCTTTTACAAGACTTGTGTTGATACTTACTTAAAACTTGAAAATTTATTATTCTTAAGCAGTAATTGAATTTTGTGTGTTTGTATGGTAATTGCAGACATATTACTTTACATCATAACCAAAGCCTTATGTTTAGATTTAGGTGATTTGTGATCTGGGATTAGTGAGAATTTCCTATATATTGTTCTAGGACAATGATCTGCATCCTGCTTCCTCTGTCTGACTGGGAATGCCTTTTGCCTTTCCACAGATAAAGGAAACTCTCTTCAGCACTCTCAGTCTCTTTCAAAAACTATTTTTGACAATGCTCTGTGAAACAGCAAAGCACTTAAAATCAAAATGCTAGGAAATATGGTGGGGTTAGCAGAGCTTTCCTGGCAAGGACAAGGCTTCCATGATTTAGCAGATTTCTTTCCGACCTTGTTCCATTTTCCTCCTTCTTCCTTCGGAACAGTAGGGTGTGTTGGAGCTTTTTTAGCTCAGGACTGCATAAGCCAGAGCTCCTTCTTAGATAAAGTTGTCTGTGTATGTTTATGCAACAGCTTTTATACATCAAAACAAAATGTATGTTTTATGATTAGTTAGTGGTTTCCTTGGTTTTAATGCTAAGCTATTTGAAACAGTTTTATTAAAAACATACTGTTAGAGTTACAACTCCGTATTAACATATGATTAAGTATTTGGCATTTTGGAAACCTCAATGTTAATATCTGATTTTAGAATGTAACTTGTCTGATGTGTGGGGCTTGGGATTTGGTTTTGGTATCTAAGCCGTGTGACTTTTTTGTGTGTCTTCTAAAAGACTTGGGTTTTGGGGTGGTTTTTTTTTGGTTGGAGCTTTAGTGCACTGTTGTTTTGAGTACATGGAATACTTTAGAAGTGTTATTGTTTAGCTCTTCATCAGATTTCACCACCACTACCCACCCACCCCTTTTTTTTTCCTCCTCCTTCTGTTCACTTTTCTTCCCTGCCTCCCCCTTTTAATTCACATGCTCTCAGGCGATACGACAACTTGAAAAATATAAAACTTACAGGTCTTTTGGGCAAAAACATGGTACCTATTGGTACCTATTTTCTCTTTTTCCTTCCTTTCATTGCACAGAACTTATTCTGGCTGGAATAGCTCTGTGGTTTTGTGTTTGTGGCTTACACCACAGTAACAGTAGGAAACTCATTAAAGTGAAATATTGATTTAATTAATACCGATGGTACTCCTCTAAGACAGATGGAGGTGATAAAGTGTGTCCCAAAGGGCTGTAGTGGCAAATTTTCTATTTAAAGATGCTAAAGTGGGAGTAACAAAAAAAATAAAAAGGGGTGAACAGATGCCAGAAAGAAAAGTAACAGAAGCAGGAAAAACAGTTCAGACACAATGGTCTGTAATTCAGAATTTCTTCATCCTTGAGTTAAAGATTGTGCTCACTTGAACTGGCTTCAATTTCATCATCTTGGTTCTGACCTCTGTATATGTCCACTGTGTTATTATGTATATTGAAATAAGTCTTTGGCTATATACTGATTATACTGATATGCATTCCTTTTTTTTTTTTTTGGGAGGGGGGGTAGCTAAGTTTTACAAAGCAGGTTAAAGGGGAATCTTTGTCTGTAAGACATGTTTCTTCTTTTAAACTTACAGTCAGATTCAGGTGTAGTCTCTACAGTGTGTATCAGATGCTATTGACTGTTTTTGTTCTTCAAAAGTGTTCAACCTAGGAATAAAAAAAAAGTTTGTATTACAGGAAACTCATAAATTCCTATGTTGTTCCCAAAATAAGCATGTGTACTTACATTGATCTTTTACTGATCTTACCACTTTATTAATAAACTATGGAACTTTTTTCATTGATGTGTTACAAATTCAAGTCTGATTTAAAAGAAGCATTTATGTATGTCTATTGCTAAATAGTTCTTTTTAATTAAATTAAAATGATTGTGATTTTCAGAATGTATTAATGTGTGGCTTTTTTTGAAAGTCAGTTGGTTTGTCACTATATTGCAATAGATAAGCTTAAAATAATAATTGACTGCCTACAAGAAAAAAACTTTCTGGCTTCTAATTTGTCTTTGCAGATCATGTTCAAAATGAAGAAAACTATGCACAAGTATTAGATAAATTTGGAAGTAATTTTTTAAGTCGGGATAACCCAGATCTTGGCACGGCTTTTGTAAAATTTTCCACGCTTACTAAAGAGTTGTCAACGCTGCTGAAGAACCTGGTGAGGAGTTTCAAACTTTATTTTTTTAGTTTTTCACAAAATAAGGTACAATACAAGAACTTAATGATCCTGATGACTGATGATCATTTTAGAAATGCTTTCTTTTGTTTTTCAAAAACCAACACGATAATTTCTGCAGAGATTATCTCTAAGAATGTTATTATACACTTGCTGTGTTTGATTATTTATTGGCAGTTAAGAAAAATATAAATGTTCAGACATCATTTGAGGCATCATTCTTTAGTGATTGACAGTATTATGTATCTCTTCTTATGGACTTTAATTTTAAATCGTTCCCTGACTTGAAGTCTTCCAATTAAAAATCCAATACCATTCGTTATGGCTGTTTTGTCTTACCCCAAAAACAGAAACTATTTGGGGTGTGTGCTTAAATGTTATAGCTCATTCTCTCTGTGTTATATAAAGCATCCATTGCTTAAATACTAGGCTTATAAAGGTGGTTTAAAGGTTTGTCTCATCTAAAGTTCATCTTAGGCCTTTTACTTCTTGAACCTGGATAATAAAAAAAGCAAGTATATTTCAACACTGAAGGTATTGAAGCCACATTTCTTGTGAAATAATGTTTTGTGAGTTTGTTTGCTGTTGTAATCAGACAGTGGTAGCTTCAATTTTATGTTTTTCTTACAGTTGGCCTTCTCACCAGGCTTTTTGGTGTGTAACGTATAAGCAATATTGCAGGCTTTCTTTTCTAGAATCCCCAGTGTGAGCACAACTGCTTTAGGTCCCAGCAAAGGTACAAGTAGTAGTCCTTACCAGTTGCCCAAGAGCGAATCTTTAGGGAAGAGAAGAGACTAAACATATGGGGATAATTTCATGAGCACACTACAGAAAACAGTCTTCAGCTCTCAAACTATTGGAGCTGGAGGCAGTATCTTTTGCTTTGTAGTCCCTGTCAGGTACTACTTCATCAGTTTGTTGAAGGATCTCTTGAATGTGGACTATGCTTGGGACAGAACATGATGGATTCTTCCAGTTTTATTTCTTTTGAACTCAATCCTTTGTTCCCTGATTCTTATATTTTACAAGAAATGTAAGAATTTCCCTATTTTTCCCAGGAATTTACAGATAGCTATTGTTTTTCCTTTCTCTTCATCTGTTACTTTCCCGTCTGAGTCTTGGTTATTCTGCAACTTGGATTGTCGTTGATGGTCCTTTCTGTATCTTCTCTTAGTACTTTTGTACCCTTTTGGGAAATGAGAGGGGACAAACATGAAGATGGTGCTGTTTCTTATTCCCTTTTCTGAAGGTTGATTGCTTTATGATTACTGAGCTTGATGTTTTCAAGGGATTCTGTGTTGTAACTTGAAGGTATTTTTTTCCTTGCGATGTTTTTCTTTATGATTATTATTTCATAAGAATGATTTTTTTATACAGTATTTTTTTTCTCCTTATGTGTCACTTCACATTTTTCAGCATAGACTTCAATCTTTAAGTTTATTCTTTTCAGTAAGTCTTACAAGGTTCTTTTGCAACTTTTCATTCCTGGGTTTTCCTGTACTACCCAGAATATCTTGGTACCAGCAGATGTTCTCACCTGGCTCTGCTCTCCTCTGAGATTCACTTATAAATGGCTCAGGCTGCACAGAACAACAGGATGCCACTTCTGACCTGTCACACTTGGCCTTATTTCTGCCTTCTGAGTCTTGCATCTTCATCACCTACTTACTTAACCACATATCCCCATGAAGTTTGCTTTTTTTAAGAGCTTTGCTCCAGTCTGTTGCCTGGATTATCCTTGGTTTGCTTCAGTGTTGGCAGCTTTAAAGACCAGCAGATAGACCTGCTTTCCTCTGTAAAGCCTTCTGTTGTTCTGGGTTATTTTGGCCTCTGTGCAAATTTTACTCTAACCTGTTGATGTTATTACTAAATATAACATCTGAAATTTCAAACCTATAAATAATATATTTCTAAGTGTTTGTTGCTTTTTTTTTTTAAAAGATTATAATATAAGAATGATACACAATGACCACTTCTGTAACATTTTGTAATGGGAATTATGTTGTGATTGGTTATTGTCAAGGTTGGCCTACATTTTCAGCAATCTCAATCTCTGAGCGTCCCATCAGAATTGGTTTCTCTCTTTTTACTGCTTCTACCTCCTTTTGTGTTTCAGGTTTCCTTCTTTATGCAGTAATTCATTATAATAGTGCATTAGAAAGCTGTATGAAGGTCTGTGTACGTGAAACTGAGTGTATCAATATCTAAATTGATCTAGAGGAGGTTTTGAAGAACATTTGGAGCACTTGCACTTGTTTTTTTTTTGAAATTTTGCAGTGCTTGGCTTTTTCTGAATGTTTAAAACCTGTTTTTTCCCCACCTCCCTTTCCTGTAAACGTCCTCATCTAATCTTTGCAGACTAATTATCTTCTGTTCTTATCCCTACTTACCAAGTTATCATATGTATTTCCATCTGTTAAGGGTTTTTTCCTTTATTTTGCTCTAGATATGTGACTGTTTTGCTTTGTTATCAGACATGTTTCAAGTTCATTTGGGCTACTGTTTTATCGAGTCTTCCACTGTGTAATAAATGATTCCAAAATCTTACCATATTGGAGTAATGAGCTGCTATTTAGATTTTTTGGTTGTTTTTTTTCCTAACTGTCCTAGTAGCTGGCTACTGTTCTGTAATTTCAAGCCAAGTACTAGTGGCTTGAATTGGTTATCCATAATGGATAGACTTTAAAAGCTGCAGGAATGTACTGTGTTTGTTTCATTTGTGGTCCAATTGACAACAGGTGCCTTGTGTGTACCTGCCCGTGGCACAGCAGGTCCTTGCTTCTCACTCAAGAGGCTGTAAGAAACATTTGTTTCAAAATCTTATTTGCTTCCCAAGTAATTTAGCAACATTCAAATGTTTGCTTCCAGAGACTGAACATTACCTTGAGGTGCTTTCAGAACTTTTCTTGTATGCTATTTGTAAAATTCTGGGCTTATATTACCGTATAGAAGTAAAGACTAATTATAAAGCTTCTATGACTGATTCAAGTGAATGTTTATTAATTCTTCCCGTATTTGAATTTACTCTTAATTTAGAAATTTTGAGGTCATTGAAATTTCATTAGTGAAGTTCGAAGACTTGTAGGCAGTAGTTTGATAAGATGATAATAAATCTGTTTGAATGATAACAGTATAATGTTTTTCTTCTTAGCTCCAGGGTTTAAGCCACAATGTTATTTTCACTTTGGACTCTCTCTTAAAAGGAGACTTGAAAGGTGTTAAAGGGGTAAGTGTTGAAAACTAACTTTTTATTTAGGGAAATGTTTTCAGATTCAGCTGTCTTGTGACTGTCTTCCATGCAGCCATGAAAATATTTCTTATGTTCACATCCATTAATATTCTCTATGTATTCCAAAGAACAAATTAAAAATTGGCATGACTGATGCTTCTCCAGAATTTCATTGTAAATTCCTGTCTTAAGGTGCACAGGAAAAGAATACTGTACAAGTTTCAAAAGTAGTAATTTTTTCCAACTGCTGCCTGAAAAAATTTAAAACAAAACAGTAATTTTTTTGCTGTTTATAATTTTATATTTTAACTGTAAAAATAAAGTTTTAAAAATGCTCTCAGCATTTTTTTCTTTTTCTTAAGGACCTCAAAAAGCCTTTTGACAAAGCCTGGAAGGATTATGAAACTAAATTGTAAGTATTTTTCTCCTCCTTTTATTTTATTTTATTTTTTCTTTAATTTCCCCTCCTGGTCCCAAACTATGTACTGTATCTGTAGATGCAAATGTAAATATGAGCAAGGCACCACTTTTGTGGATCTCTCTTCTGCACTAATAGAAATAAAAAAAAATTGTTCTTGGTTAAGTAGTTAAATGACTGCCCAATGTTTCTTTGGTGTGAGGAAGGTAATGCTTAAATACTGAACATTGTAAAGTGAATTGTGGAGATGTCAGATGGCATTTACACATTCTTAGAACCATAGACACAATATTTACTGATAGTAAAAATAACAGGATTTCTATGTTGTCCTGTATTGCAGAACTGTATTTCTGTGAGGCAGAAATTTTAGTGCAGTTGCTGTGACTTTTAAAATATCTGTGGTTTTAAATATATTTTCTTGCTATAATAGCTGTCTTCTGTGGAGAAAGAATTATTTATAAAAACAGAAGGCTGGAAAACAGGTAGTATTGTAGTTGCAGAAATGTTAGAGGAATGGTTCAGAATGCTCTCAAGGAAGTAATAGACAGTTGCTTTATCGGAAATCAAGAGCTTTTAGGAGCTAATTCCTTTCATTTATTCCCCCTTTTAATCCTGTTATTAGCTTTGCTTCATCTGTGTCTCAGCAGGATGGCAAAACAAGCAATGAAAGAAAAAAAATCAGGCTACTGAAAACTGCTGAAACATTTATTATCAGCATAATTTTCTTTCCTACATCTAGTGACTTTTTCCTTCAAAATTCATTACAATGTAAAATTCTTATGAACAACTGAACTGGGAACAAGATTATTGCCAATCTAAAAGTAAAATCTAAAAAGGAGATTCCTGTCCCAAAATCACAATGTCATTCTCAGTTGAGGATTGGGATTTTTTTGTTCTTTTTCAGTTTTTTAGTTCTTACAGATAATGTATATTTTGAAAAAAAATATGGAATAGTTTTCTATAGACAGTAAATTGGTTTAAAAAAAAATCTTTTTCCCCCTCAAATTGCTATATGTAAAATCAGGGAAATCTTTGCCAGCCTATTTATACCGAATGCCATTAAATAAACTTTGGAGTCAGAGTTATCTCATATGGACTCAATACATGGAATCACCTGTGGGATTCTGTTCTGAATGTGGCAAGTTTACAGAAAGAAGTCTGTTGTTTTGTAACTTGTTTGTATGTTTTTCCCCCTCCTGTGAGCAAATTTCATTTGGGTTTATTAAAACCAAGGAGCAGATGTCCCTCAGAGAACAGAATTTCCCGGAACTTGTTCAAGTCCAAATATTAAGTCAAGTTTAGAGATGCAGTGCTGAAAAGTGCTTTGTTCTACATGCAAATATTATCTTTTGTTATGTTTATTTTTTATTCTATTTTCTTAGCTGGAGAAACACAGAGTTCAAACCCAAATAAACTAATCCTTTTTGATTTATTTTTTTTTCCTCTCAAGGAGTAGAGTACCAGTCTAATCACCACACGGCGCTTTGTCACCTGTTTTACAGAAGTACAGCTTCAGTCTTACTTTTTTTTTTTTGAAGGCTACTGGAGAAGAAAGATAGTTGGTTTTTTTTTTTTTTGGAATAAATCAGAAAATTTTCTATTCTCTATTGGAAATCTAAGTTTGCTTACAAATGGAGTATCCAGTTAGTCTGCAGAGTAGATACCTAAGGATGGTCACACTGTAGAGCTCTGATTAAAAGTCTCTGCGTGTCCTCTTAGTTCCATAGTTGCATTTCACTATTTTAGAATTTCAGTGTTGGCTTTCTCTGAAAATACAGTGACTGGAAGTCAGGTCACTTGTGGAGGTGGTAAACTTCATATACTGCCATATTGCTGTTCTTAATTCCTGCCTTACAAGCAAGAAATGTATTTGATTAAGATATTCTTACGTTTTCCTGCCAAATCAGTAGTTCCTTATATGTATGCTTTATATGCAGTATATAGAAATGAAAGCTATGGAGCATATCATAGAAAGAATGAGATTTTTTTTATTATTATTTTTTTTCCCCAAGTAGCACACAAACTAGAGAGGAGAGTTAAAGGGTGAAAAGAAAGAAGGGCAGCTTCATATTTCTGTTACTTCTGGACACTTAAGTACAGGATTTGGTATCATAGAGGAAATTATCTTCAGCATGGATTCTTTGATATTTCTTAATTATTATTTTTTTCCTAGATAATACTAGGTCACATGATGGTAGAAGGAATTCTCTAAAATGTTTTCTAATTAAAATTTCAGTACAAAAATTGAAAAGGAAAAAAGAGAGCATGCAAAACAGCATGGGATGATAAGAACTGAAATAACCGGAGCCGAGATAGCAGAGGAGATGGAGAAGGAAAGGCGACTTTTTCAGCTACAGATGTGTGAAGTAAGGAACAAGTTTCAACTTTTAATTATGACACCATAACTTAAAAATACCCCGTGGGCCTCACTTAAAGGTGGTGAAATCCACTTTGTTGTTTAATGGGAGTGGAGGGGAAATTACTTCAGTGTCACGTAATACAGCAATATAAAGATTATTATTTTAGCAGCTCCCTGCAAAATTTGACTTCTTTTTGTTTTATTCCTTTTCTTTGTTTTTTAGATTATTATGCTAAGGTTCTTGAGCTGAAAATATGCCATGGAAATATTTCTTATTTTTTTAGGTTTATGGTTGAGGTGTTTGGGAGCTTTTTTGATATCTTTCTTCCAAGAGGCTTTCTGAAGCCTTCTAAAATGTCTAATAAAGTGATAAATGATATACGCTAGTTCCATAAAACTGCCTTTTATATTAATAGTTCTTTTTGTTACATTTCAGTAGTGATTAAATTACATCGTATTTGTATTTTTGAAATATTTCAGTAATTACTGCAGTAACATTTTTAAAAGGACATTTTCAGAAAATTGTAAAAGATTAAATTTTTTCCTGATTTTTTTTTTTTTTTAATCCTTTGGGGAGTTTTGAACTTTTTAGGAATGGCCAAATAAACTGTTACCTCTTTTATATTTTGCTTAACTGTGGTGGACTGGTGGCTTATTAGTTATTAGTTAACCTGGCATCCAGGTTAAACATAATTCACTAAGCAAATACTGTTTTATTGATTGAAGGCTGTTGATGGTTGTGAAGTGGGATTATCAACATGTTTTTCACTGTCTATACAGTATCTTATTAAGGTTAATGAAATCAAGACAAAAAAAGGTGTGGATCTTCTGCAGAACCTTATTAAGTATTATCATGCACAATGCAAGTAAGTACAAAGCTTTTAAGCTTTATAGTTTTCTTTTGTAAATAAATGATTGTTTCCCTTTGTTTTGATTTTATTTATGATACACTGGGAAGTTTTTGATCATAATTTGAATGTGCCAGATGTCTGCAGCTTCATCTTATTAGGGAGTAGGCTTTGGGTAGAGTGAATGAAAGTGAGTGGGACAGAGGAGAGATGGAGAAGGAGGCCAAGGGAAAGCCTGCATGTTGCATATGAAATTAATTTTAGTTCTTGAAGTGTGGATCTTAAATGTAATTTTAGAAATAGCTTTTTTTATTTATTTAATAGATTTTAGGTTTTAGTGTAAATTTTAAAACCATTGTGAAAGCCAGCAATTTCTTTGAAATTCCTTGAGGTGAAGGTGGTAAGATAAAACCTTGTCATCAGTAGAACCACAGAGGCAAACACAGGAACTTCAGTTAAATACCAGAAAAAGATTTTAGAAATTACTAAGGAGACTAAGGTTGAATAACAGTGATAAAAATAAGCTAAGCTATGTTCTCTCTAATTTGATATTTGTTAAAGTCTTAATGGTATATCTCCACTACTGAAAGATATCATACTCTAAAACAACTGTTGGCTCTTTTGGGGGTGGTTTGGATTTTTTTGTTTCTCCACATGGGAGGAGTGAGATATGTTTTATTAATTTTGCTGGTTTTCTCCACAAGATAATGTTCTTTGTGTTATGAATTATATGTATTCCTGATAAATCACGGGTATTTTTTATTATAGTTTCTTCCAAGATGGCTTGAAAACAGCTGATAAACTTAAACAATACATTGAAAAATTGGCTGCTGACCTATATAATGTAAGTTTACTTATAAGTAGTTTAATATCTGAAAATTGAAATATTTTGTTTATGTGAATACATTTTAGAAAGGACTACAAGGGTGTATATTTTTCATTTCTATCTTATAAATGAAGAGTGTCCTCTTAAACTTTGAATATATGTAGACTGAGGAAAAAAACATTTGGCTATCTTAAACTTTCTATTCTATTTGTAGTTATTTGTAAAAGCAGCTTTCGTTCTACTACTGATTCAATGTTGCGTTAAAATAAAACTAATTTAAAGTGGGAATCTTTGAATAAGATTACATTATTAGCAGCAATTTTAGCTACCACTTAAATGAATTAATCTGTGATGTGTATGGAAGGCAAGTAATAATGTGGAATCAAAACTCACTTTGTCACCCAAGTGCTTTTGTATTCTATAATCAGAATTACAGTAATCCCATTTGCTTTTGTAGTTTGCAGCTAAATTAAACTATTTTCATTCCTTAAGTCATCTGTCAAGATTATTGGAGTTATTTAATTAATATTTCAGAGACTAATTTGGTTGCCTTAGATATACTGAACCACTAAAGCATAATAGAACAGAGCATGCAGAGTAGTATATTCATTTAAGCTTGCTTTTTTGAATAATACATGCACAGAATTTGAATACAGAAGAATGGACTAATACATGAAAATAAATTCAAATATTACAGAAACACAGAATAGTTGAGCTGGTTTTTCAGTACATCTAAAATGGTATCTTGGAATGCATAAAAAATTAAAATTAAGGTTGCATTCAGAAAGCAATCTCTTTCATAGATAAAGCAGACACAAGATGAAGAAAAGAAACAACTTACAGCTCTTCGTGATTTGATAAAATCTTCTCTGCAGCTTGATCAGAAGGAGGTAAATAATTTAGATGTGTTTATTCTCAGAGCTAATGTGAATTTATGAATTCTGTATTCAGAAATTGGTTCTGTTGATGTTCACTTTGTATAGTTAGTAGTTCAGAAGAGTTAGACTTTAAACATTATGACACAAGTAGTATTTAGAAAGTTCACCCTAGATATCAAAAAACAGTTTTAGATTTGTTTTCTGTTTCCATTTTATATATTAAAAGCAATTATTCTTCTTTTGATTTAATTTTATAATTTTTAATGTACTTTTTAATGTACTCTAGGAAAAAATGTGATGAATCAGATAAATGCTTCATCTAGCCCAGTATCCTGTCCTTGACAGTGATAATGAATGAGTGTTCAGGGAAAAATGTAAAGGGCTGGGATTCACCCTTCTTTCTTATGTCCTACATCCTACAGCCAGATGGTGTTCAGGATTTTCCTGGCCAAGGTGGACAGAATGAGAACTGGGGGCTTCTCTTTGTGTATGGTTTCTGTAAAAATCTGCTAAATCGTATGGATTTTGTACTGATGTTCTCTTTCCCAGATACCTTTTGCTAATTAACTCTATTATAAGGAATAAAATTTGTATGTTAACCAGACAGCAGTGGCTGAGACAGGGCAGTTAAAAATAAAAATACATAATCAATTGTACTAGTGTCAGAAGTGAAGGGGGACAATCAATGTCCATTATAGATGTTCTGGAATACTTCTTGAACTAGGAGGTAGAGCATAATATATATCACAGCTTTTACCTGAGATAATACTGTGAATTTTTCCAAATCATAGTTTCTGAGATTTAGAAATACTGAGTAGCCTCTGGGGAAGCTGATTTGGGGGGGAAGGGAGGGGGTGGCTTCTCTTTAGGAAAAGATTACCTACTCTCTGTTCAGTTTTCTCATAGGTAAATAAAGCACTTGTATTTGCTAGGTATCTGCTATGCTGATTAAATATTTATAACTGAATATGATTTATTATTATAATTAAATATTGAAAATATAATATTCTGCTGCTTATATATGATCACCTGCATATACAGTTGGGCAGTATTGCTAATAACAAATATACATCAGAATATAATTTAAAACCAGATGTACTGAGTCAGACAAGTTTCCAACAGCGATCAATCATGGATGTTTAGAGTAAAATGCAGGATGGCAAACACTGATCCATCCCCAGAATATCCTCCCATTAGTACTTTGACTGTCTTTGCAGTCTCTCCACCACCCTATGGATTTCTTGCCTTTGAATCTGTGCAGTTGCTTTTGGAAGCAGTTTCTGTATCAGCTTCTGTCACTGCTGTCTCTTTCCCACCATCGCTACATGTTATGTGGAAAAATCTTTTTCCTTCTATTTGTTTTGAAGTTTTAGATCTGCATACCCTACTCAAGATGGGAGTGCTTGTGATTTTGTTAGCATCACTACATCACTTCTGATTTTTTTTTTTCTTTGTAAAAGACCTAGTAACATCAAATTGCTATTGACAAGAGTAGGTGTATAACGTTTAATCGACTGTAAAGGTATAACCATGTCCTCCTATTTCTGAATGTTAATAGTCAACTCACAGTATCTTATTTTTGCCCTCTGCATCACTTTGCATGTTTCTGCTGATCATCACTTTGCATGTTTATGCTGATCATCACTTGTAATTCATTGTCCAATTATTCAATATCATGAGGTCCTTGAGAAATTCTTTAGCCAGCCTTTCTTGAGTATCCTGAAAAATTTAATACCATCTATCAACTTCTGACATTTAGTGTCCACCATTTTCCAGATTACTTTACTGTTAAGACACTGCATGTGATGCCACAGCTTTTGGTGAAACCTGTTTGTTTGTTTCCTGCTCGTTTGAGGACTTTTCCTCTTGTGCTGTGGCAATGTGATTCTTTCCCCTTCGTAAGGAACACTAAGTGCCCGTTGAAGTTCCAGGTAGACTGGAATTTTTCACTTGTATGAATTTGATTTTTCACTTGTATGAATTTGATTTTTCACTTGTATGAATTTGATTTTTCACTTGTATCTACTGCTGACTCCTTCAGTGAACTCCAGAGATTTTTGAGACATAAACTTTCTGTACAAAAGCTGCGTTGATTTTCCAGTGCATATAATATTAAATGTACTCTTAAAAGTAGTTTTCATTAATCTTCCTTATTTGATGTGAAGTTTACCAATATTTCCTGAAATTCTTCTGGAACTTCTTCAAAAACAGGGCTTCAGTAATCAGGGACAGTGAGTATTTTTACAGGCTTATGTGTAATTTTGTAGGTAGCACATTGTAATTATGGTTACTGCATGCAGATAAATAGCTTAAAGTTAATAAATTGTTTCAGGTGGAGCCATAATTAATAAGGAATTCTTATTTACAGTGTGGTGGTGGTGTTATAAAGCAGATAAACCTTCACCAGAAGGCTTTTCTTCTCCTTGCATCTTTAGCCCCATCATTCCGAAGGACAGCAGAACCTTAGAAGACACTGTATGTGGGGTTTAGAATGTCTTTGATGTCACAAATGACAGGAGCACTACAGAGCACCTTTGAACAGATAGCCATTTATTCTAAGACCTGGCAGCTCTTTCTGGGACTCAGTTTTCTCTTATTTCATAATCTACAGGCTTTCTCAGTGCACTGCTTGGTTTTTTTTTTCCTTTCCATCTCCAATGTGCACATGAACCTACTGGGTCTCTTCCATAGTACTTGTAGAGCTTCCCGTACATGTGTTACCTCTGTAATCTCCCCAGGATCTAAATCACTCTGAAGGTAACTCATGCTCGTTCTCCATCCTCACCCCCAAAAGTTGAGCAGAGAACATTAGATTTCAAGACCTCTTTGGAAATACCTTTAAATTCTAAAGTGTTTTATGGATCGATTACCAACACAACAAGAACAAGACCTGCTCTTTCCTCAGGTACTTTTTGGTGGTTTGGTTTTTTTTCACAAGCTGACTATCTGGCAAGAAAAATACCTCCTTTTGTCCCAGCTGCTGCGTATGTTGTTAAGTTCAAGCTACTTGATATTGGCCAGATCTAAGAAATAAAGTAGGACAAAGAGCTTGTTCTTCTTTGGTGCCATGTGTTGTCCATATACGGCCAAATGAAATGCAGTGTTTGGTTGTTTTGGTTACCTATTTCTTGGATGAGTAGCAAAAAATATTTGGTTTCAGTGCAGAGTAACCTCATTGAAAATAATAAAAGAAATTAAACAAATCAGATTCTGAAACTTAGATAAATGTTGTAATAAAGTAGCTTCACTGGCATCAGCAAAATAAACTATACAACTTCTGTGATTTTAATTATAGTGTAGAAAAATCCTAGGACTCTTGAAAAAACTGTGTGCTTGTATGTATGATATCTATGTAAGAAGTTATATGATAAATATAAAAATAAAATGTTTGGCTTGAAGAGAATTGAAATTGTGTCTTAAAAGGAATAATATGATTCTCAGATATTGAGGCAAATCAAGGTAGAGAAAGAGTTCTGCTGTAGAGAAAGAATCCCCTGATTTGGATAAAATAATCAGTGGATCACATCGATGTTCAAGTGTCTCTTTCCAAATCAACATGAAGACTTTGACTCGTGATTCTGCTGCATTACGTGAGTCAGAGCATAAGGATGCTGGCAGATACTGAGGAGCTTGATAAAACACTGTCTGTGTTATTCAGGTATTGAGTATTTTAATCCTGAATGTATATCAATTATTGAGTGCCTGCACTCAATACTCGTTAGTTAAGTGACAATGGAGCTTGCTGGCACGTGGCCTGAATTTCAGCAGTCAGCTCTCCATCACTGTGTATATCCAAATCTTCAAGTACATAAAGCTGGACTTTCTTACTATCACAGATGGCCTTGTTGGTTGGGATCAAGAATACGTTTTCCCCCCTTTTATTATTACTATATTCTCACTGTTGAAAAATTAATGGATTAATGAAGTATTGAACAGGAAATGAATGGCATTTATGGGATTTTCTCAGCTGGATTTATAAAAAATTCAGAAGTACTCTTACTAAAATTACTTCGGCAGAGAAACAGTTTGAAATAATAAAATTGAGGCTTTGTTTGTGTGTAGTTTTAAGTTTCTTTGACCTTTGGTGCAAGAGAAGGAAATTGAAACTAGTGATTCCTGTCCTAATTGTAAATTCTGCCACCTTTTACCTCTTTGGAGTTAGAGGTGAGATAAGCGAGGCGTCCTGCCCATCTCAGAGGGACTGGCTGTCACAGATGACGAGAGATTCCTGCGTGGCTGTTAAATCTATTAAAGCGTTTAGGAACTTCTTTAATTACATTTTTTAATTTGAAACAACATATGTGGAAAAATTACTCTTCAGCACCTATACTTTCATTCAAGAAAAGCCGCTAATTTACTTAAATGAGCTAACCTCATTCCTTACGCTTCCAAATACTTATAATGCCTCTCTTGCTTTACTGTTGCATGCATTTGTTTGTTTCATGCTATGGACATCTGTGCTTCTCTTACACGTTTTCCTGGCATTCCTGTCCTTTCATCGGTGAAATAAGTATTACCTGGTTCTTGGAAAAGCATATCTTGACAATCTTTGGCTCTTGGGTTACGCAGAAGTGCTGTGGCTCTCTTACAGGCCATGGCCCCTCTTGCCATTGGGGACCATCGTCGTTATCAAGTTACAGCAGTTTCTGTTTGCACAAGAATTATCAGATTTTGTAAGATGAATATGGTTCAAAGCTCTGGGGGAAATTACTTTAAGGGGCTTTAAGCAATACTAGTGTAATTTTAATTTTGTAAAGTATTTATTTTATATATTAAAAAATGTCTATAAATTAAGAAGCTTAAATTTTAAAGGAAGCCATGCTTTTAAGACAGGCTTATATTCCATATTTTTGTATATTATTGATACAAATGCAACTTAACAGATCTACGTTGAATTCAGCTAGCCATTTTGTGTCTGGTTTTTTAACTCTTTCTTTACATTTCAATTTATGTCCCCAAATCTCCATCTGATACACTCTTTGGAACAGGAATTATATTTCATTAATGTTCCTTCCAATGCTAATGCCAATAGGACTCTAATTCCAGCTGGGGTTAGAAACTTCACTTCTAACAAACACACCACTAACTGCGATGGTGTAAACTCTTGCTGCTGAGAGCACACTGAGCACAGCAGCCTTCCTGCTGCTTCTCACCACAATGGCCAGTTTTACCAAAGTACTTCTCTCTAAACTCCTATAACAAATTCGATATAAAATAAAAAGCTCTGAATAAAATAGGAGGGAGTAATCGTCAACATAGATTGGTTGTGGTTATTCTAAAAAACTGTGATTTAAAAGACAATATGTTATTGCCAAGGGACTAATTGAACTTCCCTTTTTTTCTTTTTTTTTTTTTTTTTGTGGGATTTTGTCAGATGCTTTGCAGATAATTGTTTCACAGCTACATTTAAAACCGTATCAATGTGTCCTTAATTATACCTTTATATATAGATTTGCAAAAATTAAAAGTTAACTTTGGGCCTGATCTTTTTCAATGAAAATTCAGAATTAGCTCCAGTTTGGTAGAGGATACAGTATAACTATCATCTTAGACAATTTAAACATAATACAGACTAGAAGACATTTCATAAAATTTGATCCTGTAGTCGTCTTAGCTGCTTTTCTGAAGCCAATGTTCTATATGAAGCGTTGCACAGAATTTTATGATGCCTTGTTACTTGATGAGAAAAAGCACTGATGTGCCTAAAAAAGTAATTTTTACCTTCTTTCTAGTAGTGCTGTTAGAAGGGGGAAAATTGTTTTACTAGATATGGGGGCTATACAATTTGTGTTCAAGGAACATGTTTTTTAAATAAAATAATAATTCTTGTTTTAAATTATTTGCTTTCTCTTTTCTCTATTGCTTTTGCCTTTCGTGATCGAAGTCTAGGAGAGTAAGTCAATGTTTTAATGAACTTTTGGGGATTTTTTTATTTTTTCTGATGTGCTTATAAGAAGTTAATCCATTTCATGTAATTATTTCATTAGATCAGGCCAAAAGTTATTTCAGTTGACTTCATTCACTAAAATTTATTGATTATATACAATTTTTAATTGGTTTAAAAAAAAAAGTGATCATTAGCAATTGGTTTTGTTTGTTTATATATGTGTTTCTGTATATGTGCATGCCATACTCTATTTTTTTCTTTTGGAGATTTTATCTCAGATTTAACTCTGATTGTAAGATTATTCAGTATTAAATTTTTATAATTTTAAAAGTCATTATTTTGTGATACATACTTGCATCCATACTATACTTTAAATACCCAAGGAAGTAATTCAGTCTTGAACGTGCAGTTAGTTCAAGATAGCATGATGTAAAAGCAAGCTCTCCTATGGATGTAAAACATGCATTAGGAGCTCTCTCTTTTTTTAAACGTTATTAATTTGTCAAGTTGTAGTAGAGAAGAGAAATAAAGTAAATAGGCTTAAAGGTTGGGAGAATTTACTGTGCACATCAGGAAACGTTAATGGTGTTTTCCCCTTTTTTAGGATTCACAGAGCAGGCAAGGAGGATATAGTATGCATCAGCTGCAGGGGAATAAGGAATATGGCAGTGAAAAGAAAGGTTATCTCTTAAAGAAGAGCGATGGGTATGTTCTTGGAGCACATGATACTATTACTATTAGTGTGTTCATGCACTAAGTTTTAGTGTTTTGTAATTGTGTTTAAAGCACATTCTCCTAATGCATGTGCCACAAGTACTCAAGAATTTCACAGTTCAAATATGAACACAAATCTGAACTTAATATAGTAAATATAAAAAGCATGACAAGCAATCATTAAAAAATAATCGTAAAAAAGAAGTCATATTAAAGCTGTTGCCTCTATAAGTATATAAAAGGTGATTAAGACCTGTCATAAGTCTTCAAATTATATGCGGTGAGGCATTTAGTAAAGCTTTTCCTGCATCTGTTTCTCAAGGCTAGTCTTCTCAAAAGTTTCAAGGTTTGAAGTCATGTCTAGTAACTGAAGTTTTTGTTGTTGATGTTATTATGTAGATTAAGGAAAGTATGGCAAAGAAGAAAGTGCACTGTTAAAAATGGAATTCTTACCATATCACATGCAACGGTAAGTTATTTTTATGCCTTTTTATTTAAGTAATAAATTAACATTATCCTTTCCCAGTGAATCTGTTGGTGTTAATCCACTATTACAAAAAAGATGCCATTTCTGTTTCTGACTGTTGAGATTGGAGACTGACTTCTTGCAGCAGTACTATGCTGGTTGCTCTGTTAAATTTATTCCTAGTTGCTTGCTGCTGACCACTAGTGGGAAAGCTGCTGCAGGTTAAATGGAGCAGCACATCTGTTCTTACCGTACCTTCGGGATATGGGATGTGATTCATCTGAATAAAATGAAGGGTCTGCAGTGTAGCTGTCTGCATCAGAGCAAAATCCTGTAATCTCCTCTCTTAACCACTGGAGAGCTGGTCAATGTAGTCAAAGGAATCTGGGTAGATTGGGTCAGATACCCTGTTATAAACTCAAATTCTGGCTGTTGACTGTATTGGAAGACTAATAACTGAGTCATACATAGATGTCTGAGGGGAGACCTAATCACTCTGTATAACTACTTAAAAGGACACTGTAGTGAGGTTGGTGATGGTCTTTTCTCGCAGGTAATTAGTGACAGAACAAAAGGGAATGGCTTCAAGCTCCAACAGGGTAGGTTTAGACTGAACATTAGGAAAGAATTTTCCCCAGAAAGAGTGGTTGGGCATTGGAATAGGCTGCCCAGGGAGGTGGTTGAGTCACCATCCTTGGGCATGTTTAAGAGTCGTTTAAATGTGGAGTTGTGGGATATGATGTAGGGGAGAACTTTGTAGAGTAGGGCAGATGGTTGGACTCAATGATCCCAAGGGTCTTTTCCAACCAAAATGATTCTATGATTCTATGTCTGCATTACAGATATTTTATTCCTATATAGGATATTAACTATTTAAAACATTAGTTTTGTGAAAAACTTAAAATTGTTCAACTAGTCAGAGTGAGAAAACGAGAATAAAGTTTGGTTGGAAATTAATTTAAAAACTTCCTGTGGTCTCCAGGATTTTTCATTTTTTTCCCCACTGCTATAGCTCAAAATAGTAGATTTAATACTTAAATGAATTTATCAATAATTTGATAAGAAAATGGCAAATAAATTGAACAGACTTTCAATGAGTACTTCAGTGGGTTTTGCTCATAAGCATTGTCATGGTATATCAGCAAAGTACATAGTTTGGAAACTCAGGAAGTGTTTGATATTAGATGTTGTTGATAGAGTGTGACAGAGGAATATGTTAATATATTGAGTGCTTTCAAATGCAGTGATATTTCAAAAAGTCTTGAACATACTGAGTTCTGGAAATCAGGTGTGTATCTGAAGTATCTTCCTGGAAATATTAAATCATGAGGAAGGAACAACATTATTTTGGTGGAGGCAGTCCTAAAACTGTCTTGTGACAGCACAAAGTTGTTGCAAACAAGAGTAACTCCTGTTACTCTCGTTGAAGGACATGGTCCCATTTCTCCCCTTCCCCTCAAATTCGACCAATTACCAGGAGTATCAGTGTCTAAAGTAACTACTTACCTTAAGGAAGTTAATGCATTTTGTACTGGAGGTTGGTTCTTTTTAATGGCTAGGAAGATACCCTCCCTCCTTTGAGGAGTCACTTAATCAAATTACTTATGACTAGTTGGTAATACTTAGGTTAGTAATGGTTTAGTTATCACCATTTGTTTAAAAAAACAATAATTAATGTATTGTCAAGCTCAAGACTTGCCAATTTAAAATTCTTTGGACAGTGCTGTCAATTTAGTTTTGCTTTTTTTGTATGCAGCTGTGTAAAAGCAGTCCATTTTCTCTTTTCTGTTGCAGTGCTGAGAGGGAAGTAATTTTCAATGATGAAAAGCTCAGATCATAACAATCTGTTTGACACTAAACTTTGAAAACTGCGACTCCAATTGCATATTTACTCCTTAAGGAACTGTTGCTCTTTAAGTGTTAAAAATACCGTGTTTACAGTCTTGCTCTGACAAACATTTGACAATGTGGCAAATACACTCTAGATTTTGTTGGTTGGTTGGTTGGTTTTGTGTTATTTTTATATTTGGTTGTAACATAAGTGACTTCCACAACTCAATTCAGAAGTATTTACTGATAACTGCCATCTCAAGTTCATTTATATCTGCCAGCTATCATAACTTTAATTCAGTATTTCTGTAGTTTCTGATGAAATTGTATAAACCCAAAATACTTTAAAGGCATACTTATTATCATAGAAGCATGGAATCATCATCTAATAGTTTGGGTGGGAACAGAAATGTAAAGGTCCAACCCTAGTCCAACCCTTCTGCAATGAGCAGGGACACATCTTCAAATAGATCATGTTGCTCAGAGCCCTGTCCAACCTGACCTTGAATGTATCTGGGGATGGAGCATCTACCACCTCTCTGGGCCACCTGGGCCAGTGTTTCAAAAACATCAGTGCAAAAAACTGTAAAAAGTGTTAAAAAACTGTAGAATCTAGTCTAAATCTTTCCTCTCTTAGTTTAAAGCCATTATTCCTTGATGTATTGCAACAGGCCCTGCTATAAAGTTTGTCTCCATCTTCAGTAACCTAATTACAGCAGAGAATATTATTTATTTATTCCAATGCTTGAAATTCCAAATCTCCAGCTTCTCACTTCCATTTTAAATTTTTAGGGTTATATCTTTGGTTTATTTAAAACCAAAATATGTGCAGGCCAAAATGAAAAATTAGATAATAGTTTTACCATTGGTTATGAAATAGAATAAATAAAATCAGTATTAGCATATTCTAAATTAAGGTTGGTTACTTTAGTCCCTTTCAAATAGTCAGAAAAGCTTGCCGTGAAAATTTTAATTTTGTTTAGATTTAGTTTAGATTTGGCAATCTGTCCATTCTGACAGACCAAGTCAAAGTCATGCTGATCTGAAGCGTTTTGAAGGTGTTAAGTGTGGACATGCATCCACGTACATCAGACATGCCCACTCCCCAGAAAGGAAAAATAATCCTAAATCAAGACATTTTTAAAGTAAAATAAATTTTCTTTTTAGTCCAACAGGCAACCAGCTAAACTGAATTTACTGACCTGCCAGGTGAAGCCAAATGCTGAAGATAAGAAGTCTTTTGATCTAATATCACGTATGTAGCAACTTCAGTACCATTGGACATTATGTGGGATTTCCATTTATAGTATTAAAGCCCAAACAATTCCAACATTCTATATTTACAAGGACAGTCTATGAAAACTTTGAATGTGAGGCATAATACCCAGTTCATACCTCATCCATTGGTTAATAAAAATAAGTTTCCTAATCCAAACAGAGGGAAAAGTATATAATAGGAACAAATTTATTTTGCCCTTTTCCACTACTTATGTTTCAGATTTGACTTCAGAAGGGCAAAATTTTCATTGGTGTGCTTATTTTTCTTTATTGTTCCTGAAGATAAGACATTTGAAATACGTACATTTAATGTAAATCAAAACTCACAATTTCAACTTTCTCTGTTTTGGTTTGTTTTTTTTTTCTTTTTTAGAATTGTTTTCCATAGCTGTGAATAAAGTATTAATGTTGCGGGATAAGGGCAATTGCTCTTAAAAGCTTTAGTTGTCAAATAGGTTTTAGTAACATATATTGATATTTTAAAATTTATTATGTGCCAAATGAAAAAATGTATTAATTTATTTCAGATAACAGAACATACCACTTTCAAGCAGAAGATGAACAGGAATACGTAGCGTAAGAATGTTTACATTTTTTCAAGTTTATTTTCCCAATAGAGGTATACAAAAATCACACATAACACTGGGAATAGTTTTCTCAATTAATGCAGAAATAGTGCCTACTGTCTGTTTTTTCTGCTGTTGTGAATCTCTAAACGTCAACTATTTTGTGTGGCACCACAGGGCTCTTTGAAAACCTTGTAATGTTAAAAACAAAACAAAAAACCCAACCCAACCAACCAAAACCCCATTTAAATTGTATACCCTCCCAGCACATGGTTCATATGCAGTTGCTTGTCATGATATAGTAGATCAGGTTATGAGGGTTCAAATAAAAAGTTTTTAAATTATTCTTAAATCTTCTGTCAACCCTCTTCTGCAATTAAATCTTTTTTTTTCTGATCCTACCTTTTCCTTTAAATTAAAAATAATAAATAGATAAAAGATCTCTATATAACACGTAAAATATTTGCAGGTGGTGCATCGTTTCTGCTGTAGGCCTAGAAATAAACAGCAAAGCCTCTCTCTCACACATTTGTGTACTTCAGAATCCAGTAATTTGCTTCTTTACTTTTCATGTTTCTGTGTTTCCAACCGGAATATTTCCTTTAAAACAACTTTCTTCCTGCTGTGTCAGAACTACTTTTCTGCCTTGAGAACTGTGTACCTCTTTTTTTTTTTTCCTGCTCCTTGATGTCATCAAAAGTGTGTTGTGCAGAACAGCGTTACAATCCGATGCTCATTGCCTGACAGTACCATGACACCTGAAGAGGGTGACAAGCTTGAGCCTCACAGATTGTTTCATTCTTCAGGACTGTTGTGCTCTGTTGTTACATGTCCATGTTCTAAACGGAAGATTCTGTTGTTCCATATGTATTTTAAAGCTATAGGGAATGTTTGTAGGGTATTTCGATTATTTGGCAGCGCTGAGAGGCAGTGGCATTGACAGCTGCACATTGGGAGGTATGGGTGAAATGAGAAGGCTGGAATTCTTTGGCATTCAGCTATTTCTTTCCAGAGTCTCCCACAGCTTAATGTTGGCTCTTAGAGTGCAAAGCTGACTTCCTAGACATGCTTATTGCATTCATTCTGGAACTTATTTCAGTAATTTTCTCAGTCAAGAAGAAAATACAGTTATTTATGGTCAGTAATGCATTTGAGTCATAATTTTTTTTGTCTCTGCCATAAATTAATTTTTACTGTATTTGTTGATTTAAAATGTGAAGTTTATTTTTATTTTTTTTTTAGTGTCTCAATGTATGAACAAAGTAGGGGGAGAATTATTAACCGACTTCTTTTGATTGACGGGTCAATAAATTTAATTTATCTGGCTGCCTGTTGGAGTGTTTTGAAATTCCAGGTGATTTTATTCCCCATTAGAAGCATAGTTCCCGCCTGTTTACCACTGAAGTCTGGTTTATCACTTTAAAGTCCAGTGGCTGAAAAGATACTTGTACTGGAATACAGAATCATAGAATATCTCAAGTTGGAAGGGACCTATCAGGATCATTAGGGAGTTGAACTCTCTGCTCCTTGCAGGACTACCTGATACTAGACCAGTGATTTAGAGCATAATCCAGATGCTTCTTGAAGTCTGACAGGCTTCGTGCCATGACCACTTCCCTGGGGAGCCTGTTCCGGTGACTGACCACCCTTTCACTGAAGAACCTTTTTCTGTTGTCCCATCTGAACTTGTCCTGTTGCAGCTTCATTCCATTCCCTTGGTCACCACAGAGAGGAGAACAGCACCTCCCACTCCACTGCCCACCTTGAGGAAGGTGTAGGCTGCCATGAGGTCACCCCCTCAGCCTTCTCTTCTCCAAGCTGAACAAACCAAGTGACCTCAGCTGCTCATTGTAATTCTTGCCCTTGAGGCCTTTGACTGTTCTTGGTCACTCTCCTCTGGACAGACTGTAGTAGTCTGATGCCCTTCTTATATGGAAGCATCCAGATCTGCACACAGTATTCAAGGTTCGGCTGCGCCAGTGGAATGTAGAGTTGAATCTAGTATTTTTATATTTTTGCAAGTTTAAAAAGTTTCATTTAGTTCAAGAGACATTAGTTGTGTCCAAGTGTTGGGATACACACGGACAAACCAAGTGTAATTTGCCTGTATTGGCACTGTAGGTCATCAACAAAAAGATATTGTGATGTCTGCTACTCAAGACAGTGTTCTTTTTCAGAAAATTACTTAAGTGATCCAAGTAATGGTAGGTAGTACTTTGAGATAACACACAGAAACTTACTTTTTTTTTTCTTTAGGAGAATTTCTGCAATACCTTTATTTAAGTTCATCAACCAGAATGTTAATGTGTTAATGGAAAACTACAATATAACCAAATGTTCTGTTTTTCTTGTGTAGCCACTGAGTAGGTCCTAAACAGCTTTATTATCTAAAGTGTCACATGAAGAGCACCTTTTGACTTCCAAACATGTTGATTTAAGAGCGTTCTGTAGGATATAGCTCCTCAGTTAGAGATGTCATCCTCTTCTTCCAATTTCCACTTATATATGTGTACCTCTCTCTTGTCCCTTTCTTCTCTGTCTTGTGTTTTGTCCACTGTTTTAGTTCTGTTCTTTTTTTTTTGTGCACCAATTAAAAAATAAATGCATAAATAGGTTTTTAAATCACTTTACTTCCAGAATCATATCTAAATAGAGAAAAAAACCAAGATGCCTTTCTTTAGTTGAACTGATATTGCATACATTTTCCTAGTGATCATTTAAAATTGCTTCCATAAATAGCTCTTTAGGTTACTTAAAAATAAAACCAATAATTTTAAAGAGCAGCTTAAAATACAAATCACTGAAGCCTACAATCACTGAAGCCTATTCTGTTATAGATTTATCCGTGCTTGCCCTCAAACATTTCCTTTAGTCCTGTGCATTTCTTGATTTTTATCAAGATAAAGCTCTGTTGCCTTTTAATTAGTGCTTGCATCTCCTTCAAAAGTCTCACTGGATTATTGGCTTCTGTATTAGATAAAGTGCAGTGTGTGCAGGGGATGGGGGGAGTATGTCTGTGTATGTGTGTGTGTGTATATATATATATACACACACACATTTATGTGTATGTTATAAGAAATGTAACCTCAAATCTCTAAAATAACCAGATTTTTTTATTTAACATATATGATAAAAGATTCTTTCTGCTTTTTGTTAGTTGTGGAAAGGGCCAAACATACTCTTGAGATAACCTTTTAGTTCTTTTCCATGCTCTTTTTGAAGGTCAGGAATGTATCCATTTCTGTAGGAAATTCCTGGATAATGAACAAGCCAGATTCAGAAATTTTGCTTTGAAGAAACGCACATCTAATTTCAGACACATGTTTAGCAACAGTCTTCAGGCATTTTTTGCTTTTGTATGACTGATTTGGACGGTCTTCTGATTTGGACGGATACTTTCTGTTGCTTCTCCTATTAAAAAAAAAAAAAGTTGTTTCTGAATATTTATAAATTATTATGCTGTTCTTCTGTTCATGCATTCACCTGGAAACAGCAATATTGCAGGAGCAGTTGTCAGAAGAGACAGAGATAATTTTTTATTGAAAAGCAAAAAAAAACCTACCTATTAGACTGATTGTTATTCTTGGGGATGAGGCTTTTATTGGCTTAGAAATACTGAAGAAAAGTAAGAGGAACCAGAGTGAGGGTCTGGTCCACCCAGGATTAATGAATACTTGCATTTCCTTCATTGGATCCAGAAGTCACCCATGATGCCAGATTTTTGTTTAGCCTTATGTGTTTCTTCAAAACTGCAAATCTTCAGCAAACAAAATGCCAAATAAAAAGAAACTTCTGAGATCCAAAAAAAAAATGTGTAGTAGATTAGACAACCTGTATTTTGTATTAAGTGTTAGGCAAAGCAATTCTGTATGAGTAATTTTTAAATTATTTGAAGGAATACTGCAAAATATTACTAGAAGCTTTTTGCCTGTTAGCTTGACACTGGTGTTATTGTGAAATAAAACAAATTTTTTTATTTTTTTTTTACAAAAAAAAAGGAAGGAAAAAAAAAGACGAGTGCAGATACAAAGGGGAAGAACAGCAGTCATAAGACAGTTTTTATAAACTGTTGACACTGCATTAATATACCATATTTAGTGATTTAGCTTGTTTATTTCTTCAGTGTGCAGCATGCTAGGAAGGTCTGGTGACCAACTGGGGATGTCTTGTATAAATAGCACCAGTCATTGAGACACTGGCTGTTCCTGTGCTTGTGTTGAATGGGCCTGGCTGCTGGTGTCTGGGAAGAGCTGTCACCACGGTGCCCCTCGCTCCCAGTGTCTCACAGATGCCACCAGTAACACACAGCCTTGGACAGTGGGTTCCTTCTAGCTGAGGAAACACAATCAAAACAAGTCACCGCTTTTACAGTTTAGAAACCTGTAATATGGAAATCTGTATCAAACTAACAGCTGGCTCAGTCGTGTCATGTTTATTTTAATTGCATCTAATAATTTTTTTAAGTGTTACTGCATAGTTGAGTTTTATTCAAATTCTGCCTTTTTAACAAACTAATCAAATTTTGTAACCCTGAAAGAAATTGCCAACAAATGTCAGAATAAATGTTGTCTGAGTTTAATGATTATTTACTCTGTGTGTTTAACACAACATTACTATATTATTAGAAGCAAGACACTGCCGCCTCTTCTTTCTTTAATAACATTGGATTTCATCAGAAAAATTGCAGAAGAATGCCATCTAGTGTGGGTTCTTATATAGTGTCCT
>BJBW01000072.1:50470-79829 GCA_004320125.1 Scolopax mira | reverse complement strand
CATAAAAACTTAAAAACCATACATGTGTGAAGTCTATAATATACAATTCGCCTATATGAGTTCAGGCTCTGAATCTCTATTGCAAGATTATGTACATAATTTTCCCTCTGAAACCCTTTAAAGTTTATCTGTCCATTATTATTTCAGTGAGAAATCATGAATTTCAATCTGAAGTTCTATCAGTTTGCTTAGATGACTGTAGCCGTTTTAGCACATTTCAGAAGATTGTTGATGGCAGATAATTGTGGTGCTCTAAACGGGAAATGGATTGAGGACACTGCCAATTTTAAAATATTTCTATATAAAAAATGTGTATTTGCAGTAGAACTGAAAACATCTAAAATGGCTGTACCTGGGAGGACTTTTTTTTTCAGCTTGCTGTATTTGTAAATTAGGCAACGCTGCATCTGTAATGTGCTTGTCCTTAGTATAAACCGCTTTCCCCTCTTTACTTCTGCCTGTAGGACAGCAGCCACTGAGAGGTTTTTTGTTTGTTTTTAATGAAACATTATTGTGTAAACAAAGACTTGCAGAGTTTTTGGGGGTGGGGAGGAACTAGTGCCTGAATATCAAAGAGTGTTGATTTGTTGCAGTCAACATTTGTTCTTAAAATTTTATGTTGGCTGTCAATATCGTTACTCTCCTGTCATCTTCTCTTCCCGTTCCCATTTGTTGCCATGGCAATTTTCATTAATTGGGATGGTACAGTCTGCCTCTGATTAGTACACTGAGACCTGCATTTTGAAAGGCAATCAGCCATCAGTGCCTTCAAAAATGTGCTTGCTGTCTCCTCTGTGGAGAGAGAAATGCGCATGGGAGAAAGCAGTGGTTATAGTTTTCCCCTTTAATAATGGGGTAGACTCCAGGAAGATCTTGGACACCTACCTTTACAGCAGTTAAATTTACAGGAGCTTAATTGCACCCTTTCTCTTCCACAGCTTTTGCTTATTTGAGGTATCTGAGAACTGCACTGCTTTAACTTTAAAATTATTTTTCAAAGGGACATTAGAATTAAGACTTTTTCTACTTGTCTTTTCTCATTCTTATTTTCCTTTTCCTAATTCTTTCCTTTCTGTCCCTCGCGTTTCACCCCCTCGGTCTCTCCCACAATACCCTCCTTCCCTGTATTCCCACTAATATTTTGTTCCTGACAAGCTTTCTACAGTTTATAGATTAACTTGTATTTGCAAATGCAGATCTTCATTAAGGTCTTTATCTCGTGCTAGATGGATATCAGTACTGACTAACAGCAAAGAAGAAGCATTAAATATGGCATTCCGTGGAGAGCAGAGCACAGGGGAAAACAGTTTAGAGGATCTGACAAAAGCCATTATTGATGACATACAGAGATTACCCGGAAATGAAGTCTGTTGTGATTGTGGCTCACCAGGTATCTCAATTTGTTCATGTCATCAACTTCTTGTTGGAAGCAAAGTAATTTCTTTAAAGAAGTGTTTCTAGAGTGCAAACTAATTTTCAAAGCGATGTGTTGGTCAGTCTTCAACCTGCTTTTAAAAGAACAAATATGACTTTCATACACTAGTTCTGTTTAATTCACTAAAATATTTTTGTGTGTTGTCTGTGCTTACTTCCAGCAGTTCAAGCCCCTCTGGAGTTTGAACTGTTCTTGTTGCACTGTCTCTAGATGCTTGTTGCACTTGAATGGAAGTTGCTTGGCATCACTGGTCCTGTGCATGCTACTAAGTAGAAGTGAGTAATGCTTAGACAATGATTGTGGAAAAAATGACCCAGCCAGGATCTCAGTCTGAGGTTTTATCTTGGCGTGAGACTACTGGAATTACAGTATCAAAACCATCCAGAGGCGGAATAAGTAGTTTCATGCAAAGATTGAGACCCAGAGTTGGAATCCTGTGAGATTATATCTTCAGAAGTAGAGCATTACAGGTCAGCTGTAGGTCACGTAGAGCTTGAGAAGAGTCAACTTGTCATACAGCTACTGCTTGGATGTGGTAGTTGGCAGCAGTTACAGCTTTCATACGGAAAGAGACACTTCAAGAAGGTGATACTCATTTGGAACCGAGTCGATAGTATTTATTTCGAAGATGCTTGCTGATGGAAAACTGATCCAAATTAGAAATCCATCAATAAAAATACAAAGTGGAATATAATTATGTCAAATCCTGGAACTGGTTCATTCAGTTCTTTCATCATCTGTAGTAAAGCTACAGAAATTTTGGATTACAGTTCTCATTCATCTTTTAATTTATAGTGAAATTTTAAGCTTCGCTCCTGCATTCCAACTTGCTGCTTTAAAACTCTTGACTTAATGCTTTATCAGTTATTATTTAAGATCAAGAAAGAGATTAATTTGAAGACATGTATGTATGTAGACAAAATATGTCTAGAGCTTTTTCTTAAAAGCTGGTCTTGCTTCCTATGTAGTGTTCATAGTATAAGATCTGTTCTAATATTACATGGAGATCTCCTCCATGACAGCAATTTTATAGTTGTTTTTTTTTGCTGGACTAGCCACTGTTCCTTAAATTTTTGACAACATATAACTATTTTATATATTGGAAAATGCTGTGGTTAATCTTCTATGAAGAAAGACTACTGAAAGTTTACAAAGTAAAGATTAACACTTCAGAAGTTGCTAGAAGTGGAATTTCAGAGATCTGTTCCCCTTAAAAACAGGAAACAAAAGCCTTACCTTCTTTCTACAAGAAAAAAATCCTAAATATATCCAAATATGGTCATTCAGTATGGATTTAAAAATCTAAATTCAGTGCCTTTGGGACAGGCCCTTAAAGCTGAAAAAAAATGTGGTAAAATTTGCACAGCAGTTTGGAGAAAACAAGGGAATATTCTTAAATTTGTTAAAACATTAAATAAAGAATAATTTCAGAATACATTGGGATCTCTTACCACCATTGAACACTTTTTCTTGGACTTTGATTAAATATTTTGTTTTTCAAATCTACAGATCCAACATGGCTCTCAACTAATTTGGGCATTTTAACCTGCATTGAGTGTTCTGGAATACACAGAGAAATGGGTGTCCATATTTCTCGAATTCAGTCTTTGGAATTAGACAAATTAGGAACGTCTGAACTCTTGGTAAGTTTAATTTGGATTTATTTTTTAATTAGTCAAATGTTGACCTGTATATAGAAAATATTCAGTTGTATAATTTACAGTTAATTGTTTTCAAGTTATGGGTTTTGCAGAACATCATCTCCATATTTTTGTGTGTATCTTAAGGGAGGGTTTTTACTATTACATATTGTCGATGCTTTTGATCACTTGTCACTTCTCACTCCCGAGGTTTTACAGAATGAATGTTTGTTGTCCTAAGTGCTGTGAGAATGATGACTAGCTCATTAGCTGATCTTTACCCTCAATCAGGACAGTCTAAAATGACATGCAATTAAAAAAAAATGAAAGCTAATTTAACTTGACAAGTGAGAATGACCATTGCTAATTTTGACAGAAAAGTGTTGGGGGAATCTTTTAATTTGATGGAAGAAACCCTATAATGGTAAAGTTACAAGGAATTTGATGTGGAAGTACTGGGGGAAGGCGGAAGGGGAGAAAAAAAACCCCAAACAAACAAAAAAAATCCCACCCAGTTACAGCAGGCTTCTCTCCCCAGCTGTTGTTTGGCCCATGAGAAGATGCTTGTTACAGAGATTTGGTATGAGAAAACTGAGAGAAGATAGCAGGCAATTCTGTATTTGCATATAGTTTTAATGTTAGCACTAGTACTTCTTTTTTTTTTTTTAAATTTTGGGTCATTTGCAAAGTTACTATTCATTTACTAAGTCATTTTACTATGCATGACCTTCCAGTAGATCTGAACTATTTTCCAAGAGTAGCTTCCTGATCAGTGTAGCAGCACTATTTCACTCTTCATGCTGCTCCTTCCTCACTGTAGTTGTATATTGGAGGCAGATCGTCCTGAAATACAAATAATTAGCTGTGTCTGTGAAGTGTATTGTAGAAGTTCTGGGATGAGGGATTCACACTTCAAAATATTTTTAGTTGCTTTATATTTAAATGTAACCATCATGCTTTAATTTTGCAATCCCATGTGTTCCATCTTTTATTAATAGTGTTGAAAATGGACATCAATAGTCCAGTTTTCAGTTTGCTGTTAGACACAAAAAAAATCCACCCTCATATATATTTTTCTCTTTTTTGCAGCTGGCCAAGAATGTAGGAAATACTAGTTTTAATGATATTATGGAGGGGAATCTACCTAGTCCTTCACCTAAACCCAGTCCATCAAGTGATATGTAAGTTTGAATCTCTAAATGGTTTAACGTTGTTTACTGTGGGGTGGTTTTTTTGGACAGTTCGTTGGTTTGGTTTTTTTATATGTGATGTAAAATATCTTAAACAGTAACCAAGCCAGAGGAGGGCTCAGATGGCAGAAGTCTCTTTTTTTTTTTTTTTACTCCAACTGTGGAGTTTCTTAGAAGTTTAGTCTCTTGTCATGTAGTCACATTTCAGCTACCTCAGCTTCTCAGTGTAGAAAACTTTCAAGGTTTATTTCGAATGTTTTTGAGTTTGTAGTATACCCTCAGGTGATAAACACAGTTGGACTAAATGGCACTGTTGTGAGATGGTGACGAGGTTTTTCTTCCTTTCCCTGGTGTAGGAGTTGCATAAAGAGCATAACAGATGTGGTTTTGCCACAGTGGACCTTTTAACCTATTATGCTGTTTTCTAGCCAACTCAGTATTTTTTCTTTTATCCTGCTTTTAACATGTTTTTCATGCTTGTCCTGTTTTTAACATGCAGATATGTTTCCATGAGAAATCGAATTTCAAGTTTTGCTTTTTCTTTGGTCTTAGTCCCCAGATTCAGAGTAATTTTTGTATGTAAGAAAGTAGCAGGTTAAAATTGGATATGTTACCTTATTTTTGTGCTTGTTTGCAAGAAAGACATGCATTATAACATTAAACAGTCTTTATCAGATAGTTTTCTTCTTCCCTTCTCAGGTCCTGAGTTGGGCAAGGTGATTTTAAATTTAAGTCATTGACCCATTTTTCTAAAACTTTCTAAACCGAGATCTATTTTCACACCCCACAGGACTGCACGTAAAGAATTTATCACTGCTAAATATGTAGATCATAAGTTCTCTAGGAAGACTTGTGCATCTGCAGCAGCTAAACTGAATGAATTACTTGAGGCTGTCAAATCCAGGGATTTACTTGCACTAATTCAAGTCTATGCAGAGGGGGTAGAGCTGATGGAGCCACTGTTAGAGCCTGGACAGGTAAGATTATCAGGTAAACATAGCAGAATATTTTAAATAAAGTCTATTTGTAAAATATTCAGGGTTCTAAAACAAGAGAAGTAATAAATGAAAGTGGTGGGTGTTTTCTTCCTTTCCTTAATGTGGCATCCTTGTGGGAAGTGATGATCACCAGTTGAAATGTAGTCTGCAGTTAGGACATTTATAGCAGCATTCTCCACTGTAAATTCTCTGTTGTTCAATAAAGTTTTTTTTTAAAGTTGTAACTTCAATTCTAAGTATATATACCATAATGTACCTTTTTTTTTAATGTCCTTTATGATAAATAGGAGTTAATGAAATCTGGTTTTAGACTAATTTGTCTTGCAACTTTTAAACTGTTAAATAGCATTTATATTTTAATTTAAATGGATGAATGCATATGTTATATGTATAAAAAATAAAGCATGATTCAGTTTAAATTCAATAAGAAGAAATTATGTATCTGAAGAGGAACAGCCTCATGCACCAACACACTCTGGTAACCACACAGCTGGAAAGCAGGTTGGCAGAAGAAGACCTGGGGGTCCAAGTTGACCATGAGCCAGCAGTGGGTCCTTGGGACAAAGACGGCCAATGGCATTGCAGGATGCACTAGACAGTATTGCCAGTAGGTGGAGGGAGGTGATCCTTCCCCTCTGCTCAGCACTGGTGAGGCCACAGCTGGAATATCGTGTCCAGGTCTGGGCTCCTTGATGCAAGAGACTTGGGCATAGTGGAGAGAGTGCAGTGAAGGGCCACAAAGATGTTTCAGTTTGAGTTCTGGGACTGTTCAACCTGGAAAAGACAAGGCACAGAGGAATCTTATAGATGTATATAAATACCTGAAGGGAGGGTGCAAAGAAGATGGAGCCAGGCTCTTTTCAGTAGTGCCCAGTGACAGGTTAAGAAGCAATCTCTGCGAGAGATTTAATGTAAGTAGGCCTATGAATTTTGTGTATTTTTCCACTGGTTTTATAGGATATAATGTTGTGGCTATGGTGACATAAAGCGATAAGTCACCAAGATAAAACTTGCTCAGTCTTCCATGACAGGACCTTTCTTAGTTACTAGTAGCCAACATGCCTAAAGACTCCTCAAGATCATTCCATGTAGCTGGGAAAAAGAGAAGACTGTTTTTGAGAATGCTGTGGTCTCAGATAGTGTGATGCCATTTCCTTTTAAGCACATGGTGTCTTTTAGAGATCAGAAAGGCAATAACTAGTTTCCTCGTAATTTCCTAATAATATTTTTGTATTAAACGACTTTTTGTAAAAGTGGGATCTGTATCTCGGTAGGTCTGATATTAAAAGTTTGCAGAAATCTGATACAAAAAACTAACTTGTAATTACATTTGTTTAGGAGCCAGGTGAAACAGCACTTCATTTAGCAGTCCGGACTGCTGACCAAACCTCTCTCCATCTGGTTGACTTCCTTGTACAAAACTGGTATGGATTACTCATTTTTCATTAAATTGTGCATGAAAAATGCAGCTGTTCAAAGCAGTGCTTGGACAGTGTTGCTCATCACTTATAATCATTCTCTTTCAATGTGTTTCAAAAGAGCATAATTTAATACCTTTGAGTTGAGCTTTGTGCTCCTAATGAGTAGAGAGGGGGAAAGATTAAAAACATGGAAAGCAGTTATATAAAAATAGGATGAAAGGAAAAACTAAGTTGAGCAAAAGAGAGTGTTGATTTAGAACACATGGTGGCACGAAACAAGCCAAGAATGTAGCTCAGGTAGAGGAGGGATGACAGTAACCATTCCAAATACAGGACACGTGCAAAGAAATTGTAAGAATAGAACACAAGGATCTTTCACATAAAATTATGAATAAAAGCTAGATTGACTTTGAAAAATGTATTCTAATAGTTAATAAACTATTAAAGCTATTGAGAGCAATTTCTTTACCAGTAATTTTCAACATCTTGGTTTTTTGGCTGAGGTATTCTTTGATGTCAAGACGTGTTTATAGAAGTGGAAAACCTTAATGAAAACATTTTCTTAAAAAAAAAATCAAATGGTGTAGTGGTATAACATTGTTTATTATATATTTCACAATATAGGTAATGATTAAATGAGATCAATTCCACTCCATTTCTGTAGTATGCTATTAAGTGAAAGAAGCGGGAGTCACTTGCTGTGTCAGATGGTGGGGTTTGCAGAATGTTGAGAGGAGGGTTGAGGAAACATGCACAGAAGACCCATCACAACTTGGGGGGAAGGGTGGAGGTTTATTTTTTTTAAGTCAAATCTGGTGTTGAAATGCAGTCAGTGAATACTTTTTCCTTTCCTGTGTCTAATACTTAATGTAGTGTTGTACTTGCAGAGGGCTAGAAAGGGAGTTTGGTCTTCTGGTAACAGCTCATGCTTAGAAATCATGTTCCTGACACCATCTTTTGGGCTATGTGGACCAGCTGTGTAACCTTCACTTGAACCTTATTGTATCACCACTCCCTCATGTTAAATGGACTGCTGACTATTGTAGGAGTGTTATTAAAGTATCAAATAAAATAAAAAATACGCTACTAATATTAGCAAGCTGATTGAGATCATAATTTGAGAAATAATTTAGAAGACCAAATTATTTTTTTGAACATTATTAAGGATTTGTTATTTTGAATGGCTATTTAAAATGATTTTGTTTACTCATGAAGCTTCATAATTTCTTCAGACAGCAATCATCTTTTACATGTTTCTGTCAGCTCTCAAATCTAAGAGCATACTTCACAAGTATGGGCTCTGCAGTTACTGTTTAATATGGGTAATAGTGAGTGGAAGAAAAGCTGTCATCTTTTGAGCTTTTCTTCTCATTTTTATAAATGTATTATGTTTTTGAGAAACCTTTTTTTAGAAATTGAAAGCTGAAGGAAGTACAGTTTTAGAAAGTCCTGTGAACCCCTTTGATAGCCTGTCTTTCCCTGATTCACTGTGTATCCTTATATTCCTTCTTACGACTCTTCTGTGCATCCTCACAATGACCCTTTTCTTAGTTTCTTGGATGCATGGGACTTAAATCATTTTGATACATCTAGAATAGGTTTTCGGATATTTTTTATTTTTTTTGTTGGGCTAACGTAGCATGTTTGAAAAAGAAATTCCAGTACAGTGGCAGGTGGAAAACAACTGGTGCAACTTTACAAAGGATTAGGTTCGAATCTTTGAGTTTCACTTTTCTTTTTTTGAATGAACATCTGCAGAGGCTCAGTCCTTTTCTGACACAGGTTGGAAATTCCTAATATGCTTGGAACTATTCTTTTTATAATCTTTGAGATTAATGTTTCATTAAAAAATATTTTTATCCTTTTTGTGTTTAGTGGAAACCTGGATAAGCAGACGGCATTGGGTAATACAGTTCTACACTACTGCAGTATATTTAATAAACCTGAGTGTTTGAAATTGCTTTTGAGGGGGAAGCCAACTATTGATGTAGGTAAGTTCATTATTTACAACTAGAAAATAAAGATTTACTAAACTTCTTTCCATTATTTTAGCCGCTTGTGTTAAGTGTGTTAGTACATTACTGTGTAAAGTAAATTTTTTAAAGGAAAAACAAAACTGTATTAGAAAGGTCACAGAATCCTAGAATCATCTAGGTTGGAAGGGACCTTTAAGATCATTGAGTCCAACCATCAGCCTAACTCTGCCAAAATCACCATTAACCCATGTCCTTCAGAACCACATCTACCTGTCTTTTAAATACTCTGGGGATGGTGACTCCACCACTTCCCTGGGCAGCCTGTCCCAATGTTTGATAACCCTTTCTGTGAAGAAAATTTTCCTAATATCCAATCTGAACCTCCCCTGGTGCAACTTGAGGCCATTTCCTCTTGTCCTATTGCCTGTTACTTGGGAGAAGAGACCAACCCACACCTGGCTACAACCTTCTTTTAGGTAGTTGTAGAGAGTCATAAGGTCTCCCATTGGCCTCCTTTTCTCCAGGCTGAAGAACTCCAGTTCCCTCAGCCACTTCCTGTGAGACTTGTGCTCTAGACCCCTCACCAGCTTTGTTGCCCTTGTCTGGACCTGCTCCAGCACCTCAGTGATTTTCTTGTAGTGAGGGCCCCAAAACTGAACACAGTAGATGAGGTGAAGACTTTAACACCAACTAGCCTAAACATTAAGAGAATTTAAATTCTTAGAAGATAGCAACAAAAATTTTCTCAAATGAAATATTAATGGTAAACCTTAGTTTTTCTGCAGTTTTATTTCTGATGTATTGAAAATGTCCCGAAATTTAGGTTTGTTGTTTATATAGTAAAATTAATCCAGTACTTGTATGTTATAATGCTTCAAATGACTGCTCACATTAATTCCACTCTAGGTGTATGTGGGCTTTGGGTACACAACAATTAATTTTTCTTTTGATGTTAATGTCAGTTGGCACTTCAGCTTCACCCAGCATGTCCTGTCCACCACTGCAGCTGAATAGGGAAGGGTTTAGCTTTCTCAGCTGCCCTCCTTCTTCTGTTTGCCTTCTATGTGTGTGAGATGGATATAATGCGTTCTGCATCTACATCAGTCCATTTTTCATCATGGCTTAGAAAAGGTTTAATTAAAAACAAAATTGCTGTTAACTCTTTGCTCACACTTAGGATAGTCTCTCGTTTACTAGATGCTCTCCCTTCTCTGCCATATTTTGAGAGTCAGGAAGGTATTCTATGAATCCAGCTGGTCAGGCTTGGGAGCTAAGTGTCATCAGCATGTCTCTAAAACATTTGCGTTCTGACAGCTCTTAGTATAGGAGGGAAGTTTTCTCAACAGTTGGTGCAAACTGAATATTCTCCCACTTTCCTCATCACCACAATTTTCTTCCACAGCACAATAAAAAAACCTGTTGCATAAATTTAAGTTCATTTGTCTCCTTGGACTTTTCATGCATCCTTAAAATATATTTTAATATTAATGTAAGTCAAAGAATATGATGTCACTTTTTTTTTTTTTTTTTTTTTTTTTCCATTCTGTCCCTAAATAAGAAAATGGGAAAACTATTAGGACAAGCCATTGAACTGTCTCTAGATATATGCCAGAAAACTGTTCTTACCTTTTGGGGAAAAAGGAACTGTGTATCTTCCTTAGGCCTTGAACTATCAGGTTTATACTTAAAGGCTGCAAGCTTGGAATTTGTGTAGTCTCTTCAGCTATCTGTGTGTTAAGAAAACTATATTTTCATTCATTTTCATATTAAAACTCCAGAAGCCTCTGCAGATCTTTCCATAAGGAGCCCTCCTTCTAGAGATCATAATTCTTTCAAATTCATAGGCCTTTCTAGTTGATTACTTTGTATTTTCTAGGGTTCATGGCTGGCATTCTATATGTAATGTTACACATAGAAATATTTGCTTATGAGACCTCAATCTGGCTGTTCCCAGTTCCCAGTCACAGAAGTGCTGTACAGTCTGGATAGGATCTACAGCACACTCTTTTCCATGGAATTTACAGCTATATTGTAAGAATAAATTTTACCTAAGGTTTTTTGACCACGTAAATGTGGAGTGAGGAGGTGGTTTTTGTTTCATAAGATTTGCTACTGAGATTCTAGGAAGGATCCTGTTAGATGTCATGCCAGAGGATCTTCCAGAGTGCTCAGATACCACCTTCTTTCTGATCAGGCATTATTTTAAAATGTAAACCATTTCATAGCCTTTGCAAAGATGAAATAGATAGAAAATTTTAAAATTATTCTTGTTCAACTGTCATCTTAGAATAGAACTGCTGTCTTCAAATTCTGGCTTCAAACCACTATATATCAATCAAAGCAAAACAAGCTTGGATCAACATTTGCTTTTTAAAAAATAAAATATTTTAGAATAGTTTTCTTTTTTTAAGCTATCTTACCTTGTCTCCTTGCTTTTCCTGATTGTTCATGTAAGAGTTTTACTGGCAAAGGAGTTGAGTGGAGGTGGAAATGACTAAATTTCTTTATATTCTCTGCTAGGCTGGTTAGGAGGGATTTGGGAACTGTCCCAGCAGATGCTGCTGTTCAGAAAGAACCTGATGATACATGAAATGCATGAACACTTAGAGTGGAATCTTAAAGAGCTGCAGCTGCTATAGAGTAAATAGACATTTTTTGATCACTTTTAGAAGTTACTCTGCTAAAAATAGTGAAATGTAATTAATTGATTCTTTAGACATCTCAAAGAATTCCTCTCTCTCTTTTATTCTTAATTTTGTAGTAAACCAAGCTGGAGAGACGGCTCTGGACACAGCAAAAAGAGTGAAAGCTGTCCAATGTGAGGAACTGGTAAGAACAGGATGTTCAGGCTGGAGGAGGGAGAAGTTTACTTCCTTAAAAATGTGATCTACTTACAATATCGTTTCCACTGTATCCCAAACTCGATACTGTTGGCAGCTGCCTGTACCCTGGCCTGAAGGGCTTACCATAGATGAATATTTTTTAACTGCAAAACACAAAAGTCGTTTTCTTGGTAACAGTTTAAGTAAAAGAACTTACTTCTATTGCAAGTACTTCGTTATTTTTGCCACCATATTTGGAGACCTTAAATACTTGAGGGTCAGTTATTTGAATACCAATTAATGCATCATTCTAGGAAATTTGAGCTTCATCACATCAAAAGTTTGGCTTAGAGACATTTCTATCAGGAGTACAAAACAACCCCTGAAATAGTAAATCTGTCAAGACCTTTTATGTCTGGATCTTTGGTTACTCTTCCTGCTTTGGCTTTTTCTAGTTTATTTAATAGGACAAATAGTTCAGAGATTGTGAAAACCTTCTTGCAAGGAGAATTTGAACAACTTGAAGTTAAACCTCCATAAGAAGGTGTTATGTCTGGAAGTTAGGTTATCAAAACATGTAAAACACCAGCTTCTGTGGACTTTGTCCCTTTACTGAACATGGTCAGAGCAAATACTTTCTGAAATTTTGAGAATGTATGAGTGATGTTAACAGACGCCACTCAAGAAAATTACTGTACTTCAAGTAATAAAAGTGTTAAAGGATTTTCACTTTGGTAACAGCCAGGAATAGAGATTCTACACAAGAACAATAACCTTGTTTGTTCATAGCTCTCTAAGATGCCTCTCACCAGCATGCATTTGGTAGGCAAATGAATTCAAGTACTATTAAGGGATTAAAAAGTCTAAGTAGTGTGGGAGATCCACATTCAAGACAAAACCAGAAGAATTTACAAAACAGTTGTCACATGCTGCTTAATTCTATTTATCATGCTGTTTTTGCCTCATTTTGATGATCCAAGGAGGATATCTACTTTTTCTCTGCAGTTGGTAATTTTAATATCTGTCCTTTGATAATTGAAAGTTCTTGTCATGTATTCATTAATTATTGCATAATCAAGAGAGCTTATCATTCAAAAATCAGAATAATTTTCCATATTTCTGGTGATGCAAATCAACATTTTGCTATGGTTGATAAGGTGGTACTCATTATTGACTTCTCAATTACTCCCATGTCTGCTCTGCAAGTGCCATTTCCACTGTTTTGAGTATTTCACCGCCAGCTGAAAAGCAGGTTGGCTGCACAACCCACAATGGGTAGTGATTGCTTTTCTCTTTGCAGTATATTATTAATAAAGTAACATCTGTATTAATGTGGATCAACCGATGGTGGTGTAGAACAAACAAAACCAAATGGTTGTTATCAGTGCTCTTACCTAGCAGTTAATAATTTCATTTGTTGTAACTGAGATTCTGTTAATATCTTGCTGATTATCTCAGTTAATAGAGCATTTATGCCTCTTCCATTCCTTTTCATTTTTGAAGAGGAATATTTTTTCTGCATTTTTCTCAAAAGTGATAATGAGATAATTTAAGAGTAGAAAAACAGTAAGACTGAGCACATGGTTTGCCATGGGCAATAAAAAAGTGCAAAATGGATATCTATATGTTTGTGATATGGGAGATGTCTAAGCTAATTTCTGTTGCTTAGCTGGAGTCTTAACTGTGTAATTAAATTAAATTTCAACTCAAGTGGGTCCATTAATACTTACATAACAGACTAAGAATATTTATTTCTTCCAAAGTTTATTTCGAGAAGATGGCTAAATGCTCTCCTGAATCAACTAGTACCACATAGACTACATTTCAAAGGATGTGAAGGAATAAATCATGATGGGAAATCTTAAGTACTGTAAAATTATTCTGAGGAGATAAATTCTCCATGAATCGAAATTTTTTTTTTGCTGATTATTGAAGTAGTATTTTTTTAAAGAATGTGAATACATTATTTGGGCTGGCAAAGTAGAGGATTTTTGTGCTTAAGACACAATGGCCTTATCCTGTGAGAGGGAAGGGAAATATTTAAATTAAGGATAAATACCTTTTATTTTGATTCTAACACAAGGATTGTGATTTCGGAGGGGTAATAGTTGTATGTACCAGAATTTATAAATAGGTTTTGCCTTCCCTTTTTGGAAAGGAGAGGCCTCCAGATGCATGCTACTTTGTACAGGTACCTTTTCTTCATGTCATCGTTTCAAATGCTGGTCAAACATGGCAACTTCTGCCCATTTTGAGAAAATCTTCCCTTTTAGCTGTTTTCTATACCTCAAATAAATGAAGTTTTGTGCGATTGCCCTGAAATAGTTTCTTTTTAATCTGTGAAAAAGTTTTAAACCTCAAATATTTCAGTTTACTGCTTGCTTCTACAAAACTAACTTCATTGACATCAAAGGAACAGCAAGTATTTTAACAAGAATTGTTATTTCTTTCAGCTTTCTCAAGCCAAGGCAGGAAAGCTAAACCCACATGTGCACGTGGAGTATGAATGGAATCTTCGGCAGGAAGAAATTGATGAAAGTGATGATGACTTAGATGACAAGGCAAGCATGTATTACTGATACGGCTTTGCGCTAAAACTGCCAAAATTTCTGTTCTGTGGAAACGAATGCAAATTAGAGACCCACTTTAACCTTTTTTTTTTGTCCTTAGAGTTTTTCTCGGGGGAAAGAAAAGGTAGTTTTGAGACCTGTATTAAAGACTGCCAAAGTGCTTTTTGAATGCTCTTTGCCAACCTGGTTATTATGGATTTGAGTTTCAGACGTTTTGCTTTGACAAGACATACAATATAATATAAATCCGTAAATTTAGATTGCTTTGTTGTCATTTTATTCTCTTCTGAATTCTAGGTTGTTCATTTTTAGCTGTAGGAAATCCAAAGCTTACGTACTTATTTTTTCCATAAATTAATTAAAAATCTAGCTGTTGAATAAATAACTCTATTTTTCAAAAACTGTGATGTGCACTTGATTCCTGATTAAAAAGAAGTAGTACAGAAAGAAAAAACTTGAGGGCATAGGATAATTGCCATCCTAGAACACATGAAAACTTAACCCCAGTGTCCTACTTTAGCAAGTCAGTTAATTACTCTGTGCTCTGTTTTGGTAATAAATGCGAATACACCTCTCCTGTTGTATATGGAGAAAGAAATGTGGTCAACTTGTCATTTTCTGTGACACTTGGGACTGAAAAGTTCCAAAACTGAAATAATTTACATGTCCTGAGGGACAGTAGAGAACAAAATGATTACCTGTGGAAGGAGCCTCGGGAGGATGACTAATGCTGTGCAGAGATAATGGCCTGCCTGAACCAGAGCTGCAGCAGCACAGATCATGCTCCATATGCAGCTATTAATATACTGCACTCAAAAATTGCTGTGTAAAATTTCTTCAAAGAGCGATTATATATATTTAAAAGAAGAGAGGTGCCACTGAGTATATTGCTAGTTCAGTCAACGAATAAGTCTGATTTGTCAGAAATGGTTATTTTATTTTTAATATGCATCAATGGGGTAATATACTTGATCTTTGAGGATAATGGGTCTGAGTAAAGAGCTATTTGAACTGAAAATGACTTTTCTAAAAACTTTACTAGGCTTTATTAATACATTACTTAGTATATTGTGTATCTACTGCTTTAAGAATAAATCTGTGTGTACAATAGGATTTGTTGATGCTACAATCTTTATTTTTCAGTTAGAGGAGAGGGCCTTTCACGTTGGATTGTTGAGAAAGGGAGGAATGTGGGCTTGTTTGTCCAATAAAGAAAGCAATTATGCTCGTGTTCACTAGAATATGTTATGTTACATTCTTTACCAAAGTTATTAACTATATTTAGCATTTAGGCAGCCATACAATATATTTGTTTTTCTGTCTGCAGCCTAGTCCTATAAAAAAAGAAAGATCTCCAAGACCCCAAAGCTTCTGTCACTCTTCAAGCATTTCTCCCCAAGACAAATTGACTCATCCTTCATTTAGCACTCCTAGAGACAAGCAAAGACTCTCTTACGGAGCATTTACCAATCAGATCTTTGCTTCCACAAGCACAGATTCACCCACCTCTCCAACTGCAGACGCTCCTCCTCTTCCTCCTAGAAATGCTGGCAAAGGTAAGTCTGTCTCCAAACTATGTTCTCAAGCAGTAATTTTTCCACAGATGCTCTTCCTTTGACCAGGTGCATTACAACGTTTCAGGTTGTAGCGTGTTTTTTGTATTAACCTTGATGCAATAGTATGGTATAATGTGTGGTCAAAGCTTTAAAAAAGGGGACACACGCACATACTTTGTAATGGACCCACCCATAATAGTGTATGTAGGTGAAAAAATGAAATAATACTCTGCTAAATTAAAATTGTTTCATTTTATGTAGAAGTTCTGTTCGTATATTGCAGAAGTGTTTTTAAGCATATATTGAAGTCGCTGTCGTGGTTTAACCCCAGCAGGCAGCCAGGACCACGTAGCCACTCGCCCAGTTCTCTTCCTCTCCTGGAAAGTACAGGGACAAGAGGGGAGAAAGAAGGAGAAAAGGAAAGGCAAAAACCTCCTGAGTTGAGATAAAACAGTTTAGCAGAACAATAACAGAAAATGATAATATTTATAATAACGATGGCACAAGTCACTCTTACCACTCAGTGAATTGGTGCCTTCCTAAGCAGCCATCGTGACTCTATGCACCCCAGCCAACCCCATTTATATACTGGGCACGACATTTCTGTTATGGAATACTCCACTGGCCATTCCATCTTCCTGTCTAGGCTCTTTCTCAGCTTCTATGGGAAGCTGAAAAAAGTCCTTGAAAAATATGAACATCACCTGACAACAACTAAAACAATATGCATTATTGACATTCCTTTCATACCAAACCTGAAACCACTTACAAAGAAAATGAACTCTGTCCCAGCTGAAACCAGGAGAGTCACAAAAATACAAGTGTTTTAGAAAAGACTGATGGTGTGTAGCACTATATGATGATATACTGTGCAGTGTCTGGCAGAGAGAGAGAAGAAACAAGGCTTTGGAGGAGAGGAGGTATAAGGAGACTCCTCATTGCAGTCAGACAGTGTGGAAAAACTCCAGAATGACCTGTGAAGTGCTGAGCAAGTTGATATTAAAGTTCCTTCCCTTTCAGTGCATCAGCACTCTCCTCGTTGATTTTGGTGAGTGCTAGAGGGGAGTAAAAGAACTGCAGAGAAAATACTAGGCCTATTGCCAGTAGTCGTATACTAATGACCTAAACTAAACATTGCCCATTCTTCCCTGGGTGAAAGAAACATTTTGCTCTTCTAGAATTCTCCATAAGGTTTGTGCTACTGTTCAGTCAGTTCTACAATCTACATTGAGTTGAAACGAATGAGATGCATTTTCTTAATAACAGCTGTGCCATTCTTGGTAGTGTTGGAAAGAGAGGAGAACTTATTTCCAGATGATTCTTACTCTTGCAACTGTAGTGGATGGTGTTTTTTTGACCTAGATAGCTCTAAACTTCAGGTTTAGAGGATGTATTTATGGAACAAAAGCTGTTACTTTTCTATAATTTGTGCAAGTCTACTTTTTTAGAACTTTTTTTTTTTTGCATATTTAATTTAGAAATAGCCAAATTGTGGTTTTGTGTAAGACTTGGTAAAGAAAACTTTAGTTGTGAAGGCTACAATGTAGTGTAAGGCTTCAGTAGTTACACTGGTGGTCCCTTTTGTTAGCACTGCTATAACTTCAAGTTTCATTTCCTTAACTGGTAGTTTACTTTGTTTTGGGGAAAAAAAAAAAAAAAAAAAAGAGGAAATGTTCTCAGTAAAATGTAAAAGAGTAAAAGGGACAGAACATGGTGGGTTTTCTGTGGTTCAGATGCTGTGCTTACAAACTACTCTTCCACCATCAGTCTTTGTCATGTAGTGGCAACTTTCAAATTAATCCCTTGGATCTCTTTTTTTTAAACAGGTTTGTTTTCCATTAAGAGGAAAAGCAACTTTTTATACGTTTTTCATGTGAGATTTTGTAATCTGAGTTACTTTATATCAGTTTCATTGAGGACTCACTTGTATTCCTTGTAACTTCGTCGACCTTTGTGTTGACAGTACAAGATTCTAACTTTTTCCTTGCTCTCCCCCATCTTTTTTACATGCTCTAAGTCTGCTACTGATCGTCCCTTGTCAGGCACAGTGCACTGGCTTAGACGTTCCTTCAGTCTCACCAGGGATAAAGGTCTTTTGACATAAAGTTGCAAGACTTGGAAACTAATGATGAATCCAATTTCCCTCAGAAGGTTAAGGAATTTGTGTTTCATATCTGTCTGTACACTGCTAAGTACATTGTCAGCTTTCAATGGACTATAATGACCATTATTTCTTTGTCGTTGTATAGTGTAGCTCTCAGATGAGCTTATTCAGAAAATTGTCTTTTTATCCAGAAAGCAGAATATTCAGGTGCATCTTTCATTCTAAGTATGTATTCAAGTTTCAGAATGATAGACATTTTCCTAGGTGTTCCTGCAAACTCCCAGATGAGTGAACCAAGACAACAACAAAGCTACTTGGAAAGAAATGAAGCTTAGAGTTCTTGTGTGTTTTCATTATCACAAATACAGAGAACTGTTGCCTCCTAATGTAAAATTGATGAGTTCATCAGAGTGGAAAATGCCCAATTCATGTTTTAAGTTGAGAGAGAAATTGACTGGAACTGGTATGTGAAAGTCACAAGGCTTCTCTGCTTCAAACGTGCCAAAACGTGACAGTCTGTGAGTGATGCTGGTTTTTTGATTGATTACATGCAATAATATTGTAAAGTATTTAATCAGGTTTAGAAGTTGCCATTAAATACATGTCTGTGTTACAGGAGTGATTTAGCAGATTCAAAATGGCAGGGGAACAAAGTGACAAATGCAGAGAAATTCAGCAGTGTTGAAAAGTGACTCTAGAAGCATCATTGCAGATGCACTTATGCACCTTGTTATCTCCCTCCTCTCTTCCAGCTCCCAAACAGGTTGCTTAACAGAAAAAGCAGCAGAGACACTCAGCTTCCAAAAGATAATTTTGAAATAGTCTGAGATAATTTTGTTTCTGTAGGAAAAAGTCATCCTTTGGAATTTATATCTTTTGAAATTAGTAGTAATAGAGTATATCCCTTAGATCAAAGTTTAACATAAAAGCTTGCTTACTTACCAAATGCCTTTTTTCTTAGAAAAGTTTAATAGTTACCTATTTGATTTAAGATTATATGAAAATATAGATTATATTTTGCATTAGGTTCCCTAAATAGCAAGAATAAGAAGAGCGTTGAATCTGTAATTAAATTTAAGCTTACCTTCTGTCCCCAAATGGAAGCAGATCTTTGTCCCTGCTCTGCTGAGAGGGGACCCTGCTAGAAGATGGAGACAGTCTGTAGGGAGCGGAGAGCTGGTGGGATCCCTGTGTTGGAAGGAGGCAGAGGTTCTTAAAGTTTCATAATGTTTTATAATCTTTGAGACATACAGATAAAACTCTTTTCCAATTAAAGTTACCTATTTAAACAAACCCACATCCCTTTAGCCCTCTGTAAGCTGGCTTCATTCGCCAGTGATGTTCCTTGGTAGCAGGGCTCTGTGGTGTTTGCTGAGATGCCACAGTGGGGTGAAAGCCATCAAGTCTGAGCTTTGTGTTGGGGAAAGAAGGTAAGTTTCCAGCAGTTTACATAATGCACACCACTTTTGCCCATGGCTTTTAGTGGATACGGTGTCTAAAATTCAGTTTGATTAATAGTGAAAATTGTATAGGTACAATTGTTGGAGTACGTGTATATGGGGACTTTTTTAAAGTTTCTCCATATAAGTTCTGATTTTCCAGTTTGATAACTTTTCACAAAATTCTTAAAAACTCAGGGGCAAGATTTGCCTTTGGGTTTATTATGTTCCCAAGGCAGATAGCTGTAATGATTTCAGAGTGACAGGTACAGAGTGCTTGTACAGAGTGTGTGAGACAAGCACGGTCTGGCTTCTCCAGTAGCTCATCTAACCTCATCCAGGTTCAACTTGGCTTGTGTTGTCAGTCAAGTCTTTAGTCCGTAACATTCTGAAAATCATCTTTTTCATTAATCTTTCCAGTTTACACCTGCCTTATGTCTCCAGACATGTTGCGGGTCTTCTGCCTCTTGTTTTCAAAAAAAGCTTTTTTAAAATAATCTCCGTTTAAGTACTTGCACGACTCAGCACAGTAGGTAAATAAACTTTTGCAGAGCCTTAATTGCAAATCCAATATGAGGGTAGCGTTGTTAATTAGTTTTGTAGAAATGTTTGGCAATCTAAGCCAGGTTCTCATAATTTTAGCTGAAATCTAATTGATTTGTAATGTTTCTGGCTGTTTCTCTCATATGGGAGAAGTCGGGGATCAATTTTATGTCATGAAGTTACATTTAGATCTTCCATATTTTACACCCTCTTGCACAGCTCTAATGTTGGGTACCTAAACCCAAAAGCACCTCTTCTGTGGTGGTTCCAACCCACTGCTACTGCAGACACCATGTCATATAATCCACTTCTGCACTTGATCAGACTCAATTCCTAAACAAATTAGCTTATTTGCATTTACTAGTAACTTCTAGATGTTGTAAGTCTGCATTGCTCACAGGATTAGAAATCTTCCCAAATCCTCTGAATTACTTTGTTCGATGTTTCTGTCGTTGCTGTATCGTAGAGGGCAATTGGACAGGTCTCCATTTCTGTTTTGTTGGACTGAACAAACCAAGCACATTTAACCTTTTCTGATAGAAGAGTATTTTTGTTTTCCTGTCGTTTAAGTTGTCCTTTCATCATATGAGCCCTTCTCTGCACCTTTGCTGTTTAAATCAGCTTTCCTAAATGTAAGGGACTGGAAGTGTTGGGACATCACAGAAACCTTGCTGTTTCTGCTAGAAATACTACATCAAAACATCTTTTAATCTTATTTATGCTTTTCATGCATTATACTATGCCATATCAGGCATTACACAGGTAGTCTTTACTACTATTTTTAACCAAAGTCCCTAATTTAAAATTAAAGCACAAATGCTGTCTCAGTCTAGGATTTTAACTTTGTATATACTGTTGTATTTCATCTCATTTCTGTTACCTCAGCCTTTGAGGTCATCCAGTTTCTTCTGTTTATTTTGAATGCTTATAGGATCCTATGGCTCTTTTGCATACACTTAAAGACTTAATTTTTAAATATTCTCATAAATGTGATGTACTTTTTGGTTAAATAATATTAGTTATCCCACTCAAGCTCTGTATTTTTTTTAGTACTATAACAGGAAAGGAAAACTGACAACTATTGTTTTCACGTGGTGTTTTAATATCTGTGCATCCACCCAAAATATAACATTCTTTAATATATATTTTTTTTAAAAAGGACTTCTTTAGCATTTATTATAGAATTCAGATGCTGATGTTGAATCAATGTATAGCCTTAGCTTTCTTGTTCAGTGTGATTGTGATAATTTTTCCTTTAATTTTGGTCTTATTTTTAGTACTGAAGATATATGACTTGAAGTAAGCCAAACTGAAGAAGGCTTTCAGTAGTATCCCTGCAAAACTGTCACTCATAAGAACATTAATAATAACACACTCATTAATACAATTTTTAATATAAATTTACTTTCCTTTGCAGTACCTCTTCTGCCATTAACTGGAATTATGGTTAATCCATATCTCTCTTTAAGTGGTAAAAAAAGAAATACAAATATGAGGTTGCACCTTTGCATGGTTACACAAATTAATAGATACTGTACTAACTGCACAAAAGCTGAGGGGCAGTGCATGCACCACTAATTGCAGTTTCCAGTTTATTGGTTATTCCAGTTTATTGCCATTCCTAACTACTTTTCCAGTTATTTATCTTAGTACAATAAACTTAAGGATATTTGGTCTGTTTGCACATGAAAGCTCAATCCTTGGAATAAGAAAAAGTGATAAGAGGACAACTACATGGAAAGCAGCTGCTCCCCAGCTAACTGAAGTAAAGAGCCCAATGGAAGTAAAATTTTAAAAATTCTAGGTTAAGATTTTTATTTTTTCTTTTTTGCTCGTGTGAGGAAAATGATTTACATGAAAAGTGAACTTTGCAACTGTGTGAGAAATCATCATTAAGGTGATGGTGGAGGAGAAACAATTGGCTTACTTCCTGCCTGCTTAGAATCACAAAATATCTTTGATCTAGAAAAAATAACTTTTCTGATTATTACTTAGAAATATCTGGCTAGCCTTGCAGAGTTAAAAATACCACGTATGTTGGGGTTTTTGGCGATTTTGCATATATATGTGTAACACAAGTATTTTATAATATTTTTATTGACACTTCGTACATCATCAGATCTTTGAATTATTCTAGTAGTTGTTTAGATTCTGATTTAGATTCTAGAAATTGTTCCCCTAGAACAATTTGCTTTATTCAAAGTGTTATGTGACTTTATACCTCTTTCTGAAAAGGTCTTTTTTTATTTTCTGTTTATTTGAAAGTAAGTTATTTTGTAGTTCAGACATTTAATACTTAGTGCATGGCTTCTAAATTCATTTTTATTCCTTCCATGAAATTAATATAGGAATAAATACTAGGAGTCTGAAAAGGTTATTTTTTTTAAAGGGCAGTGTTTTTAAAACCTTAACACCTTTTTCCCATAACTGTATATGCCATGGGAACCTTTGAAAGCTATGAAGTGATAATCTGTTTCGACTCTTCTGTGATGTTTGCAGATGCACTACTAGTGTGAAATACAAAATACATCCACATCACCACATTTAAAGAGTTTCTAATCCTATTAAATTATAATTTTTTTAGAGAAGGATTCTTCATTTTATTGGCAACGAAAAGCACACATTTTGCTTCACATCTGAAGTTTTATTTTTGCAGAAAGCGCGTGATGCTTTTTTAATGCATTTCCTCCACGTTTTTTTCTCCCATAAGCCAAATTTGGAGACTCTGTCCTGCAGTATGGACAGAGGACACTAGGTGGTGGTAGGACAGAACCTCTGCGCGGGTGGCCTTTCCCACCCGCAGACATTTTGGAAGTTTTCGAGGTATCAAGACAAGAAAAAAAACCTCCTACACTAACATACCGTGTTATGTTTTCTATACGCTTTAAAAATGGTGTTACTTTTAAGTGTGGATACTGAATTTTCCTTTCTCCCTTGCCACACCTGGGTATACAGAGTTATGGGTTATAGAACAGCCTTTGCTCATATTTATTTAAGCAAACTGAAGAATTTATAACTTGCAGAAGTCTAGGGGATTGTCAGTCAAAACTTAGCATGAGGAAAGTTTTGTATTTTTGCTGGCAGAAGCATTTCAGTGTATGGTTTAAATTAACTCGCTTTCTTAAGCTCAAGGAAGAAATTAAAATGACAAACAAATTGGAGAAGAATCTTATTATCTGCACTAACACTTGACTGCTTGTCAATTAATGGTTTTGTGAACTTGGAAGTAAATTGAGAGGAACGATCACAAAATACATAATTTGATTGACAAGAGTAAGCAATTAATGGAATATTAGGCCCAAAGTACCTGCTGGGGTTGTGGATGAGAGATTCTCCTGAGCAGCAAAAGGCCTTCCAGGCTTGAATCTGGAAGAGAACAGATTGACTCATGAACTCATTGCAGGCACTTTTATTAGTCTTTACTTTGGGGTTAAGAAGAAAGAAGGACTTCTTTCACTTCCTGAAAATACCTGTCGAATATAGAGGTTCTAATAGGATAATCAAAGTTACTTTTTTCAATGCTTAGTGTTTCACTTAAGGAATTTTAACAAAGATTATTCTTAACTGGTTTTAATACTTTTATGATGTGTATTAATTTGGAAAGAAGGGCAGACTTTGCTAATTTTCAGTCTACCTAGAGGGATTGATAATCAATTTTTTAAAAGAGACAGCTCTAGATCTGTGTGCAGGTTATGGTATATGCTGATTAACAAAATGAAGGTTTTGCTCAAATACTGTTTAAATAGATTAGGTTTTCAGAAATTGGCAAGTAGGTTTTACAGTGCTGCAAAATGCGTGACCACAGACTTGACGTTTCAGGTATAAATAAACCTTGTATTTCAGACTTGATGTGAAATTTCTGTATTTATCCCGAGCCTGTGACGGCAAAGAAGCTCTATTATTGCAAAACCCAAACCCCAACAGCAAACCCCTTGCAGCTATTCCCACCTAATGTAGAGCTGATTTAGATACGTGTTACATGTCATTTCTGTTGGCGGTAACGGCAGCTGACGAGCAGTTGTCCACTCACTGCACATTTTTAAGACTTTTTTGAAGGTGAATGGTGAAGCTGATCAGAGAAAACTCTTGTCTTCCCTCTGGGTTATTTTGTCTTTTAATCTGTATCTGTTCCCATATCCTGTAAAATGTGTGTTGTGTTGAATAATACTCGTGCCAGCGTTGATGCGGGGAGAAATAAAGGGTTTAAAGCGTGACTGCAGAAGCTCTTAGAAGCAATGCTGCCGTGAAGTACCTAATCTCAGCCTCAGAAAGGGCTTTTTCTGATGTTTATTTTTTACACACTGCATACAACAATTTGCATCTAAAAATGCATAGTCTGATATATTTGAAGCACAGAAAAAAAGAGAAAATAACTACAGAAAAACTTACTAAGCTTACAGTCCTATGTTCAAAATGTAAAGAAAACTTGTAGGTGGATTTCTATTCCCCCCCTTCCCCTGGAGTTTATTAACAGAATTTATATGGGATGATCTGGAGGGGGAAAAAAAACAAACCATGTAATAGGATATCTAGAAATCTATGTCGTTCTGGTATAAATTGTCATTTTAATTCCACGTGCTAAATATTACTTAATTTTAAGATTTCATGCTTTCCTTTTTTAATTAAAAAAAAATAGAATGCCTAAAAATTAGAAATCCCTGAGTGATTAATCCTGTATTTTTTAAACATAAGCACACGTGTCATCCTATTGTCAAGTTGCTTCTATTCCCACAGCTAAGACGGTTCCAAATGTGGCGAAGGTGGCGTTTAATGGCAGCGGTGTTTTGGCATGGCTTGTCTTTTCCCTTTAGTCTCTTGCTGCATTTCCCTGTGGGTCTGACTGTGAATTTTTCGGTGCTGCTTTGACGTTTCTGCACATGTATTTGTAAGAAGGTTGTTTGTTATTTTGCAGGCCCACCTTCAACCCTCCCTCTAAGCACTCAAACCTCTAGTGGCAGCTCCACTCTTTCCAAGAAGAGACCACCTCCCCCACCCCCAGGACACAAAAGAACCCTCTCTGACCCACCAAGCCCACTACCTCATGGACCCCAGAATAAGGGCCCAATTCCTTGGGGTGAGTTTTGAAACGCAAACCAAAAGGGCAGGGGAAAACCTTTTATGATGGATGATATATGATCTTTGATTTCTGTTACCTGGTGCTTGCTTTCCTATGATTGCAGCTCGATGTAACGTCAGCTCAGATAAATCAGCAGTTCTATCTTCTGTCACTCCAGCTTCCAGGCTTCTGTAGCTGAGTCTCACTTGAGAAAACTGAAAATATTCCACACTTCCTGGGGCCCAATTAAATCTCCTCTGCTGCCTTCCTCCTCCCTCCGTCCCTCCTTCCCCTCGCTCTCCCCGAGCTGCCCAGGCTGCCCTCACCCCCTGCATCTGCTCCTCATCTGCATCCTCACCCTTGCTCCTGCTTGGCCCATCTTGTGCCTCGTGATGGATCTGGGGCAGATAGACCTCCAGGAGTCCGTGCCATTCTCCTGCTTGCCAGAAGAGCTTGTTCCTGTGGGTTCTGTGCCAGGTCTCTCCTGTAAAGTGTTCACACCTCGCTGGTGGGGATGTGTTGGTGTAGTATGCTTTTGGGTTTTGTGCTCTTGTCTCTACATACACCCAGAGCGATAGGTTTGCATCTTTCTACCTGCAGAATTCCTACAGAAACAGCACTTCTTTTCTTTATTTTTTTTTTCTAAAACAGGATACCTTTCTGACAGACGCTTTTCAGAAGCTATTTTCCAGACTACTCAAATTCCTCTTTTCAATAAATATTGCTCTATGCAGTCAGCTTCTCCCTGTAGCTATAAATCTCTGGCCTGTGTAATTATATATAATTTTAGTCTTGGTGGCAGGATTTCCATAAATCTGTAAACTTTTGAGCTGGAATCCAATGCTTGCACAGGGGCATCATCCCCACACTACTTATATCTTAGGAGTATCATCTCTGTTCTCATCTAATCACAAAATTAGAAAACAAAAAAAAATTTGCAAGCTTAAAAGCACCATCTTTTTCATGAAATTGAGTTAAATGAGATAAATCATGGAGTACTGATGTGTATGTTCTATGTAAAATATGTGATTTAATCTAGGATTATATGAAGTGCAGAATCCAATGAAAAGTATAATCTTTTTCTCAAGGAATGCAAATAATGGCAATCTTTCCAACTCCTTACTTTTCAGATGTCTGGGACATGGAAAATTGTGTCCCATGTTCTGGAGTCTAACAGCCCTCTACTATTTAGGAGGTCATAAAGACTTTTTAAAGAGCTTGGACTTCAAAAAATTTTAAGAGTCCAAAACAGCACCTAAAATATGCTACACTGGAATAGTGTATAATATAACACTATTAGAATGAAAAGTGTGGTAGGAACAGTTGCTAAACTAGTGCCAGCTTTTCTTCAAAAATGCTAGGCAACAGAAGAAGGAAAAGGAAAATCTGGACAAGGTGCAGGTGTGGAGCTGAAGATGAAGACTTTTACAGAGGTAGAATAGTTTTTGAAAGGAGGGTCAGAGAAGAATGTTGCTAATTCTGTCTCCTTCCTGCTCCCCAGTACATGCTAAACTTTGGTAGATGGGAGAGGGGCCTCTTCCTCCTTTTTCTTAGCTGAGATCTGTACAAAAACTTGTTTGAAAGTCCATTTGGATTTTAAGCAAGTATTCTGTTTTATGCTCATAAAAGAGGGAGTTTCTTGTATCTGCCTTTGTGTGTTTTTGGGTTAAGAATATTGAGATGTTCACTGCTTTCCCTTTCAGAAGGTTGTTTTTTCTTGTTGGCGGTATATTTCTTGTTACATTGAATTTCAGGATTTGTTTTCTAATCTGTGCATTAATTGAAGTATCAAACAGAGCAATCTTTAGCTTATGTCTAAGCAAATTAAGTTACTGTTCAAAGGTGTTCTAAAAACGTCGTTTAGATTATTTTGGATTTCCATAGCAACCATGAGATATTTTTCTTGTTTTATCCATAGGATCTACACGTAAAGGATTTGCTGTTTCTCCTGACCTTATTTTTTTCTTTTTTTTTTCCCACTGTTAAATATTTTTAGCAAGGCTCAGCATGAGCCTTTTCTGCTGTTTCATTTAGACTTCAATGCACTAAGAATGGTATCTAGGCAGATATGGCATTCTTTTCCATGGGAAGTATTTGGTGTTCTTGGGTCATTAAATGACACGTTACATCTATTTCAGGGACAAAATTTACTAACGGTTCTTGAAGTTGATTCTAAGATTTACTGGACATGCTGTAATGGAAGAGGAAAGGGGGAATGATAAAGGCACTAAAATGAAATAGTATGATTCCACCTTGGGAATGATGATGTTTAATGTCAGAGAAAGAATCTGCAGAAGGAGTTCAGAATCACTTTGGTTTGGATTTTGACAGAATTGAGTATACCCAGGATCTTTTCTTTGCCAACACTTAATGCTTAGTAAGTGACTACTTACTTAGTCACTAAATCAGCAAAAGCTATTCTTTATGGAGGATAAAATACCAGTCCTTAGAAATTTGATGTTTTGTGAATAAAATCAAATTCATGAGGGCTTTAAAAAGATGTGTCACATAACATCAACTGTAAACATCTGCAATAAATTTGTTTGATACTGGCCTGCGGTATCTCCTTCTTTTCAGAGAAAATAGAAAGACAATATTCAAAACAAATGTCCTACAGAGTAACTCACCAATGTCATTCGGTCTTTCTTTGCTAGCAGATGTGAGCTACCAGGGAGTTGTTTAAAAATGTGTTACATGAAAAGTCAAGTTGGATTATTATGGCCCCTGCTGTTTTTCCAGCTACAAAATTATTAATAAAGAATGATCTTTAAAATCTTTAGCCATCTTACATATAGAGGATACTTGGAAGAACGTGTGCTTCGCTTTAAGTTGTACCCTCTGCTGATTCTTTTTCAGTTATGCTAATGATATTTTTTTAAATTGTGCTTTTTCCACCTCAGGTAATGATTTGGGCCCACCTTCAACTAAGCCTGCAAACAAGTTTGAGGGGATGTCTCAGCAGTCAAGGTAAAACCTGTGTATTTATGAAGGCAAAGATGAAAATTTATCGAAACATAAATAATTTATAAATTAGGAAAAAAAAAGAAAAGATTGCCTTCCATATGAAGCAAAGGCCTAGCTGTGTTTCCTCATTAGTTTTCTGCATGCCTTACAGCCCTACAAATACTTTGGCTTCATTGAGCCTCCTACGCTGTGTCCGTGGCCGTCCGTACACAATTCATCCTTTGAGCGGGACGGATGGAACAACTTGTACCAGAATCTCTGCTGCTCCTCCAGCAGTGTGCTCGGAGCTGGGGAACGCTGCCTGTGGGCCAGCAGGGCAAAAGTTTTATTTTCATGTCTCCTGGCATTTCATTTTACCTGCTTCGGTGTGAGGTGTCATGCCTGTAGCTGCAGAAGTATCTCTCTGGGCACAGGCTGGCATCGAAGATGGGTCTGTAAGAGAGAGAATTCATCTGTCTCCCAGCTTAGCTGGTTTCCAGTCTGTTGAGCTCCTGTGCTGACACACAGTCTGTAATAACAAACCGCTCCGAGCTCCTAGTTCATCAGGTCAGTTCATGGCAAGTGCCTTGTTCAATAGCTGGAGGAGTCAGGATAGCCAGGCATTCCTGTCACTTAGTGGTTGCTACCCCTGTGCAAATCGCATGAAGTTCCACCAAGCCAAGTGCAGGGTCCTGCACCAGGGATGTGGCAATCCCAGGGAGAATGGCTGGAAAGCAGCCCTGAGAAGAAGGACTTGGGGGTGTTGGTGGATGAGAAGATCAACATGAGTCAGCGATGTGAGCTGGCAGCGCAGAGAGCCAACCATGTCCTGGGCTGCATCAAGAGAAGTGTGGCCAGCAGGTCATGGGAGGTGATTCTGCCCCTCTAGTCTGCACTCGTGAGACCCCACCTGGAGTAGTGTGTCCAGCTCTGGAGTCCTCAACAGAGGAAGGACATGGACCTGTTGGAACGGGTCCAGCAGAGGGCCGCGAAGATGATCACAGGGATGGAGCACCTCTCCTATGAGGACAGGCTGAGAGAGCTGGGGTTGTTCAGCCTGGAGAAGGCTCCTTCCAATATCTGAAGGGAGCCTATAGGAGAGGGACTCTTTGTCAGGAATTTTAGCAAAAGGACAAGGGAAAATTGTTTTAAATTGGAAGAGGAATATTTCTTTCTAGTGAGGGTGGTGAGGCAACAGAACACATTGACCAGAGAAGCTGTGGATGCCCTATCCCTGGAAGTGTTCAAGGCCAGGCTGGATGGGGCTTTGAGCAACCTGCTCTAGTGGGAGGTGTCCCTGCCCATGGCAGGGGGGTTGGAACTTGATGATCTTTAAGGTCCCTTCCAGCCCAAACCATTCTGATTCTGTGATTATCTGCACTACGATTCCAACATCCCCAGGTTCAAAGCACAGTAGGTAATTCCAATAAACGTGTGCCTCGAGCTACACACTGGAGAACTTGCATGACCACAAGTATGGAGATGGATGTGTAACGTCACACAAATGGCAGCAGATGTGTAGGTAGGGTTTCTGGATGCTCCTCAGTCAGTGATCTGCCTCACCAGGATGGGCAGTGGACAGGGTGTTGGTGGCACAGCTGACTTGCCCTGTCTGCTGAGTCCATCCAGGTGGCACGGGCTGGTTATGGGGCAGTGACGTTCTACA
>BJBW01000072.1:26845-44440 GCA_004320125.1 Scolopax mira | reverse complement strand
TTTTTGCATTCTTGTTATCCGACTGCTCCTGTTTAAAGAAGGAACTGTGGTTTTTGGGGAAGCGTGGGTATGAAAATACAGGAATATAAAGTAGCAGGAGTGTTTTGCTGGGAATATTGCTTCCTAACTCTATTTGGAAATAATTTAAAGCACTTTCCCTGCCGTGAGAAACATATGTTCGGGGAGGAGACCGTGGCTCAGGCTTTTTCATGTGAATTAGCTGAATGCAGCAAAGTGTGACCTAGAAAATACTTGGACTCAGAAGGGTAGAGCTGTGAGAATATCTGTTGTGAATTATTATCTCAAGATAGTACGGCCATCTGAAATGAAGACTCTTTTAATAAGAAATTACTAACATTCTGAATGAAAAATCACTCAGAAAACTTCCAGTTCTATAAGCAGATCTGAAGTCCAAGGATACTGTATTTTTGCACTAGGTCCAAACCCAAGACTGTGAGGAATACTGGGAGTCAATGCAGCATTTTCCTTGGCTTCTCTTGTAACATTCAGAGGAGACTGAATTTCACTTTCTGTTCATGGTGATTTTTTTTCAATGAAGTATGTATTAAAGGAGAAAGAGGGTTTTTACGGGCTGGAACAATGTAAAGGTGTTATTTGAACTTTCTTTACTAGAGGAATCATGGGTTACTTAAGCTCACTACAAAGTCTCTTGGGAGTTATGAATCTTAAGAAAAAGAAAACCTACACCTTTGTAGATAATTTGGTTTTAATATCCTTGTTGAAACAGGTTTTTTGATAATTTTTTAACATCCCCAATAGCAGAGAAAGCAATTTGGTAGTCTTCACTTTTTTGTAAAAGAAAACAGAACTAAAAGGCAAAATTCATATTGTATATACATTTTTGCTGTTCCTTGTGTCCTCCATCTAAAACTTCATTCTATTTTTAGGGGAAAAACAAAGTTAGGAGAGTGAAGACCATTTATGACTGTCAGGCAGATAATGACGATGAGCTCACGTTTGTTGAAGGAGAAGTAATTATTGTAACCGGTGAAGAGGACCAAGAGTGGTGGGTATGTATCTTGTCCTTTTACAGTTCCACTTCTTTATGACTTTTAAAGGAAAGCTTATTTTTCCACGTTTTTGAGGCTTGTTGCTGGTTTTGGTTTGTAGGTGGTAGGTTTTTATTTTGTTGAGTTTGGGACTTTTTTTGTCTGAGACAACATCCAGCCCTTAAGCTCATATTGGAGAAGACCCCCTTTCTCTGGGAGGGTCTGTCTCTTCCTGGGAGTCTGCTAGAACTACCCTCACTAGCTTTGGCTTTATTGCTGGCACACTAACCTTTCCTTAAATGAAGAAGTGGTGATTTTTACTCCATTTTAGCATGCTTACACCCTTCATGAAACATGAGATAAGTCATTACCTTCAATTTACCACAACTGTTGTTAATACCTACAGGGGTTGCTGGAAGGCTGAAAAACTATTTGTAACGGGTGCTGTAAGCTGATGGTTTTCCTCCTTAAATGAGAGGTTTTTAACCTTTTCTTTCTCTTCCTCCCTCCCCTGCCATTGGTTTGCATCATACTCTCACCCCTCCTCTGGACTGTGTGAGTGCAAACACCAGGTTTGTCTCAGCCCCACTTGAAGGCTCCAACCCTCCCTTGACACTCTCCTTCTTGCCTCCAAAGCCCTGCTACATCTTACTTCCCTAAGAAGTATTACCATTGCAGACTTCAGTTTGATTAAAGCAAATTCTTCTCGTGGCTCTGCCCATGATTTCCTAATCTAAACGCGGCGCAACCTCTGCTGGTTTGGTTCTAGCTGCACGGTTTCCTCTCACCATTTAGGTGGGGAAGATTCTTCAGCTGAAAAGGTGATATTGAAAGAGCAATGCCCAGTGAAAAGCTGCTCTATTCACTTCATCATCCAGCCCCTGATTGTGGCTGCATTAATCACTGTTTTGTGAAGTGGATTTTTGAGATCCCTGGGTACACGCCTGACAAGTTCCATGAAGTGCTCCAGTCTGAGTGTTTCCGAGAAGGGAAACGAGGGCTGTTGACTCATATGCTTCAAAAATTTGGCTCTACAAGAGGAAATGGCCAGCCCTGCATGTTTCCTCTTCCCATTTTGTTAGCCTGGGGAAGAGGAAGGAGGTAGGCTGTTACTCTGAAAGCAGCGAGCAGCACCGCAGCAGGGTTCTGTGCTCAGTTGAGGCTGCTCCTCCAGTGCTACCAGTTTGATAGTTGGTTATAGTTATGCACTTTAAACATGTAAAGTTCATAAAGAAGATGCCTTTTAAAAAAAAAAAAATTAAAAAGTTGCTTTGCTATTTCTTTATAAATTATTGCTATGCAAAGTAAGAAGTTGTACATGAAGGATGCTTACTCAGGTGATGGTGTGATTTGTTACAAAGACCAGTATGCACCCAGATCAGTAGGAATCATACCAATTCAGTGAGCAAACAGCTGGGCTGTTGTCACTGTAAGAGACACATACAGGTTATGGTAAGTAACTTCACAACTGTAGCAGGCATTTCCCTCGAGTGAGATGTTTAGGATTTATTCACTTAACTAAGGTGAAGGGGTTTGAAAGACACATACTAACTTGCAGTAGCAAGATAGATCAGACAAAAGAAAATGAGGCTTCTGTTTTGGTGAGAGTCTTGAAATTCAGTGATGTGTGTAGCCCTTCTTGGTTTCCGTAATTGACTGTAGTTGTTTTGTTCTCTTTAGATTTAGTTGGCTTAATTCGTCTTATTTATAGTATATTTGTATGGTTTTTATTTCATTCCTTTATGCAAATTCAAATGTTAACTGAAGTCTGCTTTAAACTGTCCAAGAGCTTGCAAATGCTCTGGGGGATCCTTGCAGCTCTGCTGCTTTGGAATGAAGTAAATGCTGTCCATGAACTCTGTGTGTCCACACATACCCATACGTGTACCTTTTTCTCCTGTGTTGCAGATTGGCCACATCGAAGGACAGCCAGAGAGGAAAGGGGTCTTTCCAGTGTCCTTTGTGCACATTCTGTCAGACTAGTAAAAAACAAACAAACAAACAAATCCTAAACTTGAGCATTGCACATTCTTCATGCAAGACGGGCTTTTTAGCAAAAGCGAACGCTGCTGCCTCCCTGTAACCCTGTGCACAATTGTATATATATATAGCTGCTGTTACAAATTAAGAATTCATTTAAGTTTCACCTCATGAGGTTGAATTATATGTATTGTAAATATACTGTGTTATTCTGCCTTTGCCAGTATTATGGTAGCCTTGGAACCTGGCACGCCTTATGGGGTTCGTTGAAGCCATCCTGGGCATCTAGCACTTCCATCCCCGTCTACGCTGTTAAACCTACGTAGGAACTGCCAGTTTCCAGACACAGGTGGTCTCCTCAGCCACGGCACCGTATAGAAATGACTCTTCCTGATAGCTCAGTATTCTCAATATACAGTTAGCAGAAGGATAGAAGGAGTGAATGGTTTGGGACAATTCAAAAACCAGTCTGCAGTTTCTAAGCGTATGCAGTTTACAGCTATAAAAACCCACTTCAGTATTTATTTAATATAGTGCTCGGTTAAGTGTAATTATGAAGACAAATATTCACTGACTTTACAGATAACAGTAATGTTTTATGGTGTGCATACAGCATTTCATGTTTATATTATGTGGACCTATACCAAACTGTGATTGCAGTTCCCCTGTGATATTACCTCACTATAAAAAGTTACAAATTTATTTCATTCAAAAACTTCTTTTAATGAAAATTAGTCATATTGTTCTTTAGTAGATATATGTGAAATTTGCTGGTTTCTTTCACTGAATTCTTAGTAACCGAGGACTTTAGAAAATGTTAACTGTTGACATTATGCATGCATTTAGACGCTTACTTGAAACCTGCCTTTGTGCAAAAGTAGTACTGTAGTCCTATAGCTACATTTGAGGAAAAGAACATTTTAACTTAATTGCTATTCAGATTAATGTGAGCTTGCAACAGTATTTGTTTATAGCTAAATTGGCTCTTTGAAAAATGATTTTGTGGGGTTTTTTTTTCCCTCTGTCTTCAACCTTGGTAAAAGTTAGTTACCTAAAATAAAATTTCTTAAGTGGTGATATAAGGATAAATTTTAAATTATTATTAATTGCTCTAAAAAGTGGAAGTTAAGGTGACCTCTCGTGCATTTGATCGGGCTGTTCATGGCAGAACTCAGATCACCAGCATCAGGCTGGTTTTAGTAGAGTTCACTAAACTGTAACTGTAAGAGTCTTAATTCAAAGCACCAAGCAACAGGCAGAGCGCTCTAAAGCTGATTTTGAAGAAAATCTTTGGATGGCTGCATCTGACATAGGTTTCTTGAAAGTTGGTATAAAGTTGCATTGCCAGAAAACACTTAAATGATATTACTGAAAACTTTCATTTCCTATGTCACTTCCAATGTCATTTTTTAACTTTGAAGCATAATGCAGTCCTGTTTGTCCCATAGTTTGTCTGTAGCAGGTTCCATGACTTTCATGTGTCGTTTTGTATTATTTTGCTTTAAATGTTTATTTTGGTTTCAGTACCCAGAACTGCTGTTTCAAAGCGGATTGCCTTGGCTGCACAGAAAGATTTACATTTCATAAAATCATATCTCAGTCTTTCTGAGGGCTTTCATTTTTAATTCAGTTTTACAAGACTGTAGTCAGTGAATATTTAATTCTGTTTGTGGTTAAGATAGAAACAAATATCAGTCTAAACCCCATACGGAAAAAATGCAAAATATCATCAACTGTTAATGGTTTTACCATTTATAACAAAAGTTTATTGGGGGTAAAAAAAATAATTATGCAATGAGTGAGCGAGCCTGCTGGCATCTAATCTTCAGTATTACCAGCTCCAGTATTTCAGACTTTATTCTGTTTTTTTATGGAAAGGAAGTCAGGATTAGCATTTATTTAGCATTCCATTTTATCCATTACTACAATGTTTTAAGTTGCATTAAAGAACAAAACCTATTCACTTTTGTGGTCAATTGTATTTTTAAGTGATCTTGAAATAAACTGATAAAAGCAAATCATATAAAGAAAACCTAGGCATGTAAAATTATGTAGAGTCAAATGTCTATTCTTTTCTACGCTCTTTAAAATAGTATACATATGCATTTTATAAAATGAAATGAGTTCCATCGGGAACAATAGTTCTGTTTATTCTGGCTTATTGTGGGTCATAAGAAATCTGAAAATGTATGATATTGATTGAGTTTAAGTACAGTATTATATTTGAACTCAATGAGCCACTGTCTGCAATTTTGTACATGACATAGTATTTGGAAAGTCTAAATCTTTATGGAAAATTAGCTGATAGGGGATTGGGGGGAGGGGCAGGGGAAGGTGCCCCCAGAGGGGGAAGTATGCTCTGCAGATGATGTCTTATTTACTGTTGAACAACAGTTGCTATTTATTTTTTTATTACATAGTACATCAACGTGTACAGAAACCAGATCTGGTCATGCCACTAGTTAAAATCTTGACTTCTCATTGAATGTTAAGGTAAAACATCAGTACACATGTCTATTCACATGTATTTAATGTGACAGTTTTTGAGTACTGTATGTGTTAATTTCTACTTTTTTAATATTTAAAATTGCTTTTAAATAAATGTATTCAGTTGATCCCGGATACCTGAACAAGGCCCTTTTGTCAACTGGAATATCTTCTAGGGAGAAAGTCTGGATTCCAAACAGGTAGAATTAAAACACTTGAAATGTTTTCTCTTGATTATGAAGCACCCCTTATATAATGCAACTAAATGTGTATCTCTTTAACAGCTGTTAAATATGGATGCAATTGCCTTTATCTGGAAAACTTTACTTACTAAAGTTAGCATCAAAACACTTACTTTGTCCACGAGTTTCCATTGCTTTCTCTCTGGCTTCAGTAGGCACCACAGAAAGCCAGCCTGGCTTGGCTTGGCTTGTCTTCTGCAGCTGGCCCTTTGGGTTGGAAAGAACTGCTTAATGTGTCCCTCTGTCCTGTATGTGGCCCTCCTCTGTCCCCGAGCAGGATTTCCAACCCTGACAGCAGCTCTCAAACCAACCCAGGCAGTACTAACCTTTCCTGGACTAAATTGCTTAGAATTTCAGCTCCCACCCAGCTTGCAGAGTTTCTTTCCCCTCCCTGACTGGGTTCTTGGAAGCTTTTCATTTAAGACCTTCACATCTCCAAACTGCTTCTGAAAGATCAAGTCACTTGAAATTGCTAGAAAGCAATGAGGACATTCTTTAGCCAGAGGAAAAACTGGAGTGTGGAGTTATCAGATCTGGTTTGTATCAAAAATAGTAACAGCACAGGGCTCAGGAGAAGGCTTCTTGAACGCCGAATTGTAGCGCAGGCGTAGCCTGGGTTCATCTTAGAGTCCTCTAACTGCTTGGTTAGTTTGGGGCTTTTAAATTTACATAGACTAAACGTATGGGGCAAGGGGTGTGTGAAATCTGGACATAGCGCAAGGGAAGCTGTCTGGTTAAATATTCTGCTCTTGCTCTGCCTCTACCTTGGCACAATATTTCAGGTAACAATATTCAGAGATCTGTTGAATCCAATATCCTCAGTTCTCTGTCCTACTTGTATCACTTGTTTCCAGTGACAATCGTTGATTTTCTTTTGCAAGTCAACATTGAGGTGGGTATGGATCATAGAGTGTTTGGAGCAGAAGAGACCAAGGTAAATGCACGCCCAGAGAACTCCCTGGTTGTCTGAAGTCTCAGTCTGCTTACCCTTTTCCTGGCAAACGTAAAGCTCGGAGTTGAACAGAGATTGCTTGGTGAAAGTGAAAGTGGTGCAAATCTTAAATATCAATTAGTGAAACTCAGACAGAGCTCAAAACCCCAAGCACTCCAACTCTACGATTTGTTTTCAGATGCTTCCCTCTTCCCCAGACTCTCTAGTTCTGTCACAGTTCACATGAGCATCGATAAAAAATAGCTTTGCTTTCTCCACACTCTACCCTTTTACAAATTTACAGTTTCATGCCATCACACCCTACACCAGTAACCCTCCTATGCCAATAAACCAGAGTTCAGCTTCAGACTGTAAATTCTTCAGACTGTAAGAACTTAACAACTTAGTCTTGAGCTTAAGGCTGCTGGGGGTGTTTTTATGAGACGCTTCAGCCCTTCTGAAACACAACTGGAGGCTGCTCAGATGGATACAGAATGCACACAGGACTGCAAAATGTTTTCTTCTATATAGCTGCAAGCCAAAAAATTTCTTATCTAATGCAAACTAACTGTTTCACATTGTCTTACTGATACTTTCAGGGCTACACATGAAATGATTTACGGCTCAGTCATCTGCCGAGAGAGTGCTCAAGTTTCTCCTTGAGATAAGCTAAGTGCTGTTTGTCAACTCGTACTGAAGCTCCCAGCCCTTGCCCTGAGACGCCCACAAAACCTCGACTAGTTCTGCTCAGCTGCCGTTCGAGCACCACTAAAAACGATAGTGTGTCAGAGCACAGGCTCTGCCTTGTTCCTCTGTAAATTACACAACAGATCCTCCCGTCGGCAGCGCGGCGGGTGGCTGCTCCCCTCGCTTTTTGTAAGAGCGGGGCACGGGGGGGGGGGGGACAAAAACCCAATTTGGGACAGCTGTCACACCTGCTAACCATGTCAGAGAGCAGAGGAGAAGCTGATCACTCGCTTGCTCTACCACCTGAAGAATGTTTGGAGCGAGCTGTAAAGTTACCTGGAACTTTAAATGCTACTCTGCAGTTCCTACCAGTTTGGGCTTGGTTCTGGTATTGTCTGATCACAAACATCCCTCCCCCTGGTGCTTGTGGCTCTTTGCTGAAAGGTGGTGTGGGACTAGGTCCACGTGGGATTTTATTTTATTTTTTTTTCCACAAGACTTGAAGATGCTTCTTGTGTTTCAGTTACCACCAGAAATGTAGAAATGTGATTTTTCTCTCACAGTCATATTGCGTAGATGAATCACCCTTGAGCACTCAAACCAGCCTCCTCCAGAATGGCTGCGTTCGAGGCTGGTTCATTGTATTTACCTTTGTTCAGTTCAAAGCAGCAGCATTCGGCTTGAGTTTTTGGTAACTAATTCATTTCCCCAGTCTCTTCCCCAGGGAATACTGCAGGAAGAACTTTGTACAGCTGCCTGTAAACTCACAGGAGTAAGGAGCAGCATGCAATAGTTTAAGTCTGAAGCTGCTCTCGAAAGTAGTTAAATAATGTCTTTCATGTCTCCCTGCTCCCATATCCCCACTATGGTCCTAACTGTCATCGTGGCTCTGAGCTGGAGTTCTCAGTGTTTAAATAAAAATTAAAAACTTACTTATCAAAAAGCACTGAAACATGCTCCTGAACTTCGGACTGAAGACAAACCACGTCCTGAGCACAGATGAGATCAGCAGCTGTTTGTTGGTTAAGCAGGGGGTTTGTGGCGATTTTCTGTCAGAGCCTGCAGACTTCCTGAGTGACTTGGTGACACCAGTGGTCACACACTGCTTCAAAGACACCTCAAAGACAAAAGCAGATTTTTTTTTCAAATTATTCAAGATTATATTGACTGTAATAAATCACTTGTCCATGGTTGTAGGCCAACATACACGTGTGTGTTGGCCTTCCCTGTATTCTTTGCATGTTCTCCTGTAGCTCCACTTTGGTAACTCCAGGCAGGAAAGCAAGAGCCCCGAGTAGAGACACAGCCAGCCACGTGCTCTCATTTCAGATGAGACTTTTTATTCTGTGGAAACCCATCCAGGAGCTGGAAAAAAGCCTCATGGGGCAACTCCAGAACCTTTGCAGTAGTTCTGACCTCTGTGGATAGAAGCATGGGGATGAAGAGTAGATTTGTGATCCAGGATCTTCCTCAATCTCTATCTTCCCTACAAGGAACCTCTGTAGAAAGACACAGGAGAACAAATGCTAAACCTGCCTCTATAGGGGGCACAGAGCTGGTGCCTTGATGATAAAGGGATGTTTGGTTCTCTGGAAAGACAGGAGCATTGAGATTCGTGTGAAGTGAACTTACACTGGGTGATGCTGAAACATGGGCACTTCTGAGTCTTCTGCAGAGTATAAGAACAAATCTGAACTCCCCATGTGCTACAAGGTGGAGATGTGAGAAGAGCAGAAGATGAGAACACAGAAATCAATCACAACTTGGACAGCTTTGAAAGAGTATGAATGACTCCATCGTTGATGTGAAGATCAACCATAAGGAATCAGCAGCTCTCCTACGAGCAGTGCCTATAGGCGGGCCATATACTCACCTCAGAGTTCAAGGTAACGCAGAGATTTGAGAGACACAAAGAAGTGAAGGTCCCTTATCCAGGAGAAGCAGCAAGACCTATAATGGGGGAGGGAGAGCAGCAGGACAATCAGACCATCTTGTCAGCACTGTAGAATCATAGAAAGGTTTGGGTTGGAAGGGACCTTTAAAAGTCATCTAGTTCAACACCCCTGCAAGGAGCAGGGACATCTTCAACTAGATCAGCATGCTCAGAGCCCCATCCAACCTGACCTTGAATGTTTTGAGGGATGGGGCATCTACCACCTCTCTGGGCAACCTGGGCCAGTGTTTCATCACCATCAATGTAAAAAATTTCTTCCTTATATCTAGTCTAAATCTACCCTCTTTTAGTTAAAAGCCATTACCCCTCATTTCAACAGGCCCTGCTAGAAAGTCTGTATCAATGTTTATTTTAAGCTCCCTTAGGTACTGACAGGCTGCTATAAGGTCTTCCCAAAGCCTTGCCTTCTCCAGACTGAGCAACCCCAACTCTTTCAGGAGAGGTGCTCCAACCCTACCATCATTTTATTGGCCCTCCTCTGGACCTGTTCCAACAAGTCCATGTCCTTTCCTGTGCTGAGGGCTCCAGAGCTGGACGCAGGGCTCCAGGTGGGGTCTCACTAGAGCACAACAGAAGGGCAGAATAATCTCCCTCGACATGCTGGCCATGCTGCTTTTGATGCAGCCCAGGATATGGTTGGCTTTCTGGGTGGTGAGCACACATTGAGGGCTCACGTTCCACTTTTCATCCACCAATACCCCCAAGTGCATCTGAGCAGGGCTGCTCTCAAGCCCTCCATCCCCCAGCCTGTGTTGATAATGGGGGGGTTGCACTGACCCACGTAGAGGACCATGTACTTGGCCTTATTGAACCTAAGTAGGTTCACCCAGGCCCACTTCTCAAGCCTGTTCAGGTCCCTCTGGATGGCATCCCATCCCTCAGGCCTGTCAATAACACCACTCAGCTTGGTGTCATCTGCAAACTTGCTGAGGATGCACTTGAGCCTACTGCCTATATCACTGAGGAAGATACTGAACTACTCTGTTAGTAGCTGCTGTAGTAGCTGGGCCCTGTGAAGCAGCAGAAGGCACCAGATGTGCAGAGTGTCCATGGCCAAGATCCAGTGGGCAGATGCATTTGGCTGCAAGCAAGGAGGTACTGCTGCCTTACCAGACCAGCCCCTGGCAGCAGCCCCACGTGGGGCCCACATTAGACATGGTTCTGGCACCCCCACTACCTCCTGGGAGCAAGTCTGGAATGGTCACCTTGCTTAGGGATGGGTTTTGCTCAAGACCATCCTTTAACTCATCACCTGTGCTCCCACCACAGTTGAGATGAAAATACTCAATTTGGGGTTGGAAAAACTCTTGAGAGCAGAATTTTGTTTCTCTCACTTGCCCATGGCAGTGTTCTGCCTAAATGTTTTTCATGCAAAATGTACCCCTGGTAGTGTTTATTGAGACCAGGGTCTGCCTGGAGTCATTGCCTCCCTCTGTGATCCATAGCTTGAGCTAGGTGGAATAATATAAAAGAAGGTACAGAGCATAATGCCTCTACATAAGGATCCCCACTTGACTTCTCAGTGCCCTGGCCTCACTACTGCCTTTCTGCTTTGGGCTAAAGATGGGACTTGTAGCCATTGTGGCCATTGCAGTGAGACCTGTGCATTGGGGCCTCTGGGGCTGCAGAGTGAGCTGACACACTGCAGCCCCCCACAAGTGATGGGCAGTAAAGCCGAGTTGTAAAATGCCATTTAGAGAAATTACCTTAAGACGCGTTACCCCCATCTAATCCCCAATCCCTTCCTGAAAAGGATTGATGATGCAGGAGAATAACAGCATCTGTTGCTGGAGGGAGAGCTTCCTGGAAGGCAGATGGGGATGGGGATCCCGTGACCTGGGGGGACTCTTGCTCTTCCTGCTACCAAGATGCCATCAGCTTAAGTGGTGGAAGGTGCTGTTTGGGTTTGAAATAAAAAGCTTAGATGATTTTTTTTTTCTTCAGTTTGGGAGGGTCAGTCCTAAAGGCAACGTCTCACATGCTGCCAGGCCGGATTAACCAGCTCTGGACCCTAGCAGGGACCAACACCTGTGTGACGTTGCCCTCAGCCCCATCCCCAGGGATGGTCCCTTGAGGTGCCCCCCCCCGGGGCACCTCCCTGCAGCCCCAAACGTCCAGGGCTCTCTGCTGTAGATGGTTGGGTTGGGTGTACAGGCTCCTAGAGTTTGCCAGGTGCTCCTTCCTATTTCTGCTTGTGCTCTGCTTCGCCCAGAGCTGCCTGCCCGAGGTGTAAGGACAGGGACGGGGCTGGTCCCTCACGAACGCTCCCTCCTCACCCCCCCTGGGACGCGGCCACGGCCCCGGGTGGGCGCTGAGGCGGAGAGCTCCCACCCGCTCCCCGTCCTACCCCCGGCCCGGGACACCACACCCGAGAGCCGCCTGCCCCGCGGGGGCTGCCCGGGTCGAAGCCTCAGCCGCTGCTCCCCGCAGCAGGGAGGGAACCGAGGAGCGGGGCCGGGCACGGCGAAGGTGCCGGGGCCGCCTCTCCCTCCCCCCTGCGCCGCTTCCTTTTATAGCGATGCGGCACCGCGCCCGCCGCCCGCCGCCGGCAGCCGACCTGCGGCCCTGACGCCGCCGCCGCCGCCGCCCGGCAACCCGGAAGGCCGAGGCTGCGCCCCGCGGGCTGCCCCGCCGCCCCAGGTAGGCTGCCCGCCGCCGGCGGAGCGGAGCGGGGAGGGGCGCGGCTCGGCGGGAGCGGGGCGGCGGCGCCCTCCTGCCTCGGAGGCTGAGGGGAGCCGGGGCGGAGCGGCTGAGGGAGACCGGGGGAATCGCCTGAGGGGAGTCGAGAGGAGCCTGAAGGGAGCCGGGGGTGGGCGCCTGAGGGAGACGGTCATCGCCGGAGGGGAACGGGAGATCACCTGAGGGGAGCCGGGAGGAGCCTGAGGGGAGCCGGGGGTGGATGCTAGAGGGAGACGGTGATCGCCTGACGGGAGCGGGAGATCACCTGAGGGGAGCCGGAAGGAACCTGAGGGGAGCGGGGGATCGTCTGAGGGGAGCCGGGGGTTGGGCACCTGAAGGGAGCAGGGGATCGTCTGAGGAGAGCCGGGCGGTGAGCGGCTGAGGGGAGCCGGGCGGAGCCTGAGGCGAGCGGGGGATCGTCTGAGGGAGCCCGGCGTAAGGCTCGCCCCCGGCCCGCTGCGCCTCCAGGGCGGGAAGGCGCAGCCCCGCGGGGCCGGCGGAGAGTGCTCGCCCTGTCAGGCCTCGGGCAGAGCCGCCGTCAGCAGCCGGGGGAGCCCCGGGCCTGGAGGCCAGAGCCGCCGCCTCAGTTTCCCTCAGTGCAGGTCAGGAGGGGCTGAAGGGGCTTCCCTCGCGTCTGCAGCGGGCACAGGGGGACAGGGGGTCCTCGGTGCCCAGGGGATGGAGGTGGAAGATGTAACAGCCTTCGTGCCAACCAGCACCATCTCTAGCAGCTGCCAGGTGGAAACCCAGCTGGGGTGGTCAGCTTCAGGAGGAAGCCAGGGTTTGGTAGGGTGTTGTGTGCTCGGTGGGTGCTGCTTATGGCCATCTTGGAGCAGCGGTGATGAAGTTAGCTGGGTGCTCCTTGCACTGAGCTGGGTGCGTTGATTTGACCATCTCCTGATGCTCAGACAGGTGCCAAGCTGGAGACTTTTCAGTCGTCATTATTCAGGCAAATCTCGCACCTGCTATTGACTAAACATCTAAAAGTTCAGCCCAGCGGCCGGACTGGCCGGCAGGGAGGCGAGCACTTCTGCTTTGGGGGATCTGACACTTCCTCATCTGGGCAGGGACAGTGGTGTGGTTGTGATCATGACTTTGAAAACTACCTCTCTCTTAAGCAAGTTGTAGCATTTCAAAAGGGTTAGTCGTGAAATAGAGAGGAAATAGCACAAAGCAACCATTAAACCATGAAGATTAACTGGCTGTATTAACTGGTTTAGAGTGGTGTTACCATTTTGCTATTTAAAAATAAACTCTTATCCTTAATAATTGTTCTTTAATAGACATTCTTTAATGATTGAGATGGCTATGAGTATAGATGCTATTTGTTAAATGTGTGATTCAAACAAGAGAGGCCCTTTTTTTCATTCAAACAAAGCAAACCCTACTTCTATGCCCCGAATCGAAAGGTGTTTGAAGAGATGTGGGGTTTCATTGGAAGTTCAACGTCGTTTTTGTTTCAACGCTTGACTGAAACCAAGCCTGGTGGCAGGCTGATGCCCGTGTCATGTCGAGGATGCTGCTGCGGGGAGGGGGGAAGCATTTGGGGTGCCTGCGTGAGCTCTGAGGGACCCTCCCGGCTGCACACAGACACCCTGGGTTGTTTTGGTGCTTGATGCTGCACGGAAGAGCTGCTGGGGGTCATCCCGCCGTATGAGAGGCAGCACTTTGCTGCATGGCTCCTGCTGCCATCCCCGCTGGGCAGGGACCGGCAGCCTGTGCCTGTCCAAGCAGCAGGATGCTCTCAAGCTGCGGATGCAGGCGACAGTTCCTACCTGCTGCTCTGCTCCGTTCTTGCTCGCTTGGAACAGTGCTCAGACCCAGACCAAAGGCCTCGTTAGTGCGTTTTCCGACAGTTGTCACCATTTGCTCTCCCAGGGCGCACCGGAGGTTGGTGGTGGGGTTTCCTCTGTGGCTCAGCGGGAGAAGCAACCCCAGCCCGACGGCGTTTCTGAGCAGGTCTGAGGCAGTGCTCTGCACCGAGACTAGGGAGTGCTCAGGATTTGACAGGAAGAGTTACCAAAACAACTTTTAAAAATGTTTCCAATAAAGTCTAGAGCCTGCTTTTCTCCCCCTGAGAGCGATGGTTCAGACTGCTCAGCAGGAGCACGTGCCATAGATTTTCAATAACCTGCACGGCACAGCTCAGGCTTGAGGAAAAAATAATTAGGCCTCATTCTGTGCCTCTAAATGTGAGTGTGCCCAGTAAGAGCAGTGGAAGAAGGTGATGTGCTGAGAAGAGTTAAAAGTTTAATGTAGAGCGTGGAAGGGCACAGCCACCCTTAACTGCTGGGTTTTTGTCCTCAGAGAATTAATAGTGGCTCACGAGAATAAAGGCTGGGGTTTGACTGAGGTACTTCCTGTGCCTGTTGGAGAAGAGTATATTGGCCTGAAGGCCAAGAGCATATTGAAAGTAAAAGCTTATTTCCTGTGAAAAACTTTTGCTGAAGTGAAGGGCGAGATGGTTTTAGGGCTGGAGGCACAGCTGCGGTGATGGAGGGCAGCTGTGCTGGCAGCTGGATGGGGCTGGCCGGGCTGGTGCCAGGCAGAGGGGAGGGCAGCCAGCGCTGGCCTGTCTGAGCCTGCAAATGGGGAACCGGCGCAGCATCATGTGCTCCTCTTGCTTCACTGGGAACAGGAAGAGAGGCTGCCTCTTCTGCCTGCAAACAGCCTCCAGAGCTTGATTAGAGGCTACAGGTTTGGTTTGTCTGCAGGTATAAACTGGCCTGCTCTGCTTGGCTAAATTACATGCTCCAGAAGCTTGGCTGAGATCTGCTGTGGGTCTCTTGTCCACCCAAGCAAAGTAGGTGCAGGAGCGTCATCCCATCACGGGTATCAGGACTGTTTGTGAAGCTGAAGGTCATTTCTGCAGCGCTCGCTCAACCTTGGCTTAGAAAGGCTTGTCTCTGAGATAGCTCAGCCCACGGCCTAGCTTCCTAATCATCTGGTTTAGGTTTTCCTTTAGTGCCTGCCATGTCTGTGAGCTTGCTGATCTGCTGAATCACTGCCTTCACACAGACCTGCGGGGTCCCACCAGGAGCTGAATAGGGCTCCCTGGCTCTGTCTTTCCCCTGCAGCAGCCGGGCTCTGGGGGAGGAGGCGGCTGGGAGCGGGGCACGGGGCTGACACTGCGGGAGCACAGCTGCTGGAGCAGGGATTTCTGCTCTCAGGCTGGATCACAATGGCTAGAAAGCACTTTGCGTGGTGTCTGCACTTACTCAGCTCTTGGAAACCTTTGTTCTGCATTGCTCTGTGTGGAGTTTGATAGAGCTTGGATTTTCTTTTGGTGCCTGAGTTCTATTACAATCCTCACTGGGTATATTTTAAAACTCTTCCTCCCAGTGTTTTCTCTTTTTTTTTTTTTTTTTGTGGTTTTTTAATACTGCATACATGAATTTATTCCCTCGTGATCTTTCTACACCAGAGATGCTGAGACTGACTGTATGTGTGACCTTGTTCTATTAGGCAGGATAAGTCTTAACAGGTAGCTTTAATTTCCATTCCCAGCAGTTTTTGACATGGTGCAAGCTGCTTTTCTGTCATCAAAAATGCAATTTGTAAAAAAATGCTGGGTTTGGTATCTGCTTTGCAGAAGTGCTGTAAGATGTACTCCAGAGTATCTAGTGGACAAACTCTCTATTTCTCAAAGGCTTGCTGGATAGAAAGGGAATGATTCCAAATCTTCTGACTACAGCAGAAAACTAGGAATTTTATCTGAGTCTCGCTACAACAGCCTTTGTCTCAGCCAGAACCAGGACCTCCCCCTCGCTGCATCTGCCTTGTTCTCAGTCTTGAACCCAAACCTCCTGGCCACAACTCTCTCTATTTAAGAAAAAAAAAATGCAGACAGTAGTTGTAATCTGTGCTATGAAAATCTAATCTGTGACCTAATTTGTTGTGATACCATGAAAAACCTGTCAGTAGCAATCACTGTAACCCGTGGCATGGATGCCCTGCCTGCTTTCCAAGAGCTCTTGCTCGTTGTAGCCTCAGAGGAAGCGGTGTCACACCGAGTGTATGCATTTCGCCTCCTCTGCTGCCAAATTTGGGGAATAATACACAGACAACTCTCAGATCACTTTTGTTATTCTTTTAAAATGAAAGTGGCACGGGCAGGTTTACTGTGTGTGGAAGTGAACCTCTTGCGCAGGCGATCCCTGTGGAACGGGCTGGTTTGAAATGTGTGGGAAGGAAAACGCAATGGAACCAAAGCTGGACAATTTTCTGTGCATGTTGTGATAGCCAATTACCTCTTAACTGCTCCTTCACCTTGTCTGTGGCAGCAACCTGGGTGCAAGCACCTCACTGGGCAATTGGTTAGAAGAGTGACTTGTCTAAGTAACTTGGCATCAGTGTGAACTGAGGTTTCATGGGCTAATTCTCAGCAGGCAAAATTGGCTGGCTTCTGGTACAGCCCCTTTGAGTCAAGTTTGTTGTCCTTTAAGGAAAAAAACCAAGATCTTCTGTGGTGTGTTACTGCAACCATAGCATTGCCAATCTTGCTCTGCCAGGCTAGAGAAGGAAGGAAGGTTTTACAAGTTGGGAATGAACAAATGATAGGCTGAAATATTGAAAATTGTACTCCCAGCTCCCTGTGCTGCTACATCTGACAGGGAGAAACCTTAACTGAGGAACTACTGCTCCATCAGAAACAGACAGCAGAGCTGGGCTTCCGGTTTGATTGTTCTAGAAATAACAGTTCCTTTTTTAAAAAAGTATTATCTTTAAAGTGCTTTACTTGAAGGTACTAAATTAAAATGTGTAGGGACATGCAGTCTATTAATAACTGCTAAGTTCTGTGCCCATACTTCGTGAGACACCATCAGGCTGTTTGGACTTTGAGTAGCTGGGTTTTTGGGATGCTGTAAGATGCATCCAAAAGTGAGGCCATAATCTGTAGTCGGATGCCTTCTCTGCCCACCCTCACAGGAGCTGCCACTAAGGCAGTAGCTTTTACACTTTTTATTTTCAGTCTTCTCTTTATTCTCTTTATTTTCAGTACTTGTACACCTCTTGTTTCCTAGCGTACATTAGTTGTATGTTAGGGAACAATGCATGCATTTGCGTAGTACTTTGTAAATTCAGTGTCATTTTACCCACTTTGGGCACTCGGTGCTCAAGTTTCAATGTGTTATTTGTTGGGTTTTGTTCATTCCAGGCTTTTTCCTCCACCCACTCACTTCCTCTTCCAAGTGTTTCCTCACTTCAAGACTTTTTCACATAGGGTTTTGAGTGCAGGGTGGCCGCTTGTTGTGAGCCGGCTCAGCACTTTTCACTACATTTCACTGAATTTTTAGAGTTAGAAGGGACCATAGAGACCATCTAGTCCAACTCCCCTGCTGAAGCAGGATTGCCCAGAGCATGTTAGAGCGTGTTACTCAGGACTGCATCCAAGCAGGTCTTGAAAATCTCCAAAGAAATCTCTGCACAACCTCCCTGGGCAGCCTGTTCCAGGGCTCTGGCACCCTCACCGTGAAGTTTTTCCTCATATTTCAGTGGAACCTCCTGTGTTCCAGCTTGTGTCTGTTGCCCCTTGTCCTCTCACTGGCAACTACTGAAAAGAGTCCAGTTCCCTCCTCCTTCAATCTACCCTTTAGATACTTATAAGTATTGATAAGGTCTCCC
>BJBW01000072.1:0-26784 GCA_004320125.1 Scolopax mira | reverse complement strand
TCACTGGACTCTTTCCAGTAGCTCCTTGTCCCTCTTGAACTGGGGAACCCAGAACTGGATGCAGTATTCCAGTTGTGGGCCTCACCAGTGCAGAGCAGAGAGCTCACGTCTGCAGGAGATGGGAGACAGATCTGCATGGCAGAGGAGAAGCAGAGGCAGGGGGAGAGAAATGTGCAAGGACACAGTGTGCAGGTGTTTTTTGGGGAAAGAGGAGGAAAGGCTTGTAAGCAGGGTGGATGTGGGAGTGAAGGTAGAAGAGGTGGATGGTTCTGTGTGTGCTCAGGGATGGGGCACTGTGTGTCTGCAGGACACAGAGAGCTGGCACGTGTGCGGGGCCTGAGGAAGGTGCATGCTCCAGACCAGAATGCAGCCAGGCCAGAGGCTTCCTTCCCTTCCCCAGGCAGCCTGGTCTGCCTCCAAGACTTGTTCTTTCTAACCTTTCAAACAGAGGTTTCCCACCCACCCCCCCACCTTGGACAACACCAGTTTCTCACCCACATGGGGTGCATCTGGCAGCTTACAACCTGTCAAAAAGAGGGAAAAAAAAAAAAAAAAAACACCATGAAAATAGCTTGTCTGTAGTTTTAAATTAAGGAAGGGCTAAAATTATTAAGAACAGGCCTGTCTGTGGCTGTGAGAACCAGCAGAGAATTAGTACTCATCTGATGGTGAGCAAGGCAAGCAGAGGCTTGCAGGTTGCACATCCGTCCCCTTGTCCCACTCGTGTCCTCACAGCTTCTCTTCCCTGTCACTACTCAGCAGAGAACTGTACTAACCTTGTGCCAATACCAGCGCTACTTTCAGCTCTGTGAAATGTTAGCAACAGCCAGAATGTTTTTACTGCACTCCTTTAATTTCTTTGCTCTGCTCTATGAATGCAGCTTTGGATGCCAAGGTCACTCATCAGAGCCCTCGATGTGGCCTGTGTTCCATTCTGAGGCCTGGTGGGTCCACCCACCATTTCCTTGGTGAGACAGATGCCCCCCGGACACTTGTCCCCTCTCCCAGCTGTGGTTTACTTTCCTCCACTGTAATGGGGCTGCAGTATAAACCTGTCACTGAAGTAATTCACATCACAAGAATAACTCTAGGTTGGTTTGGTTTTTTGCAGGTCCACTTTTTATTTTACATCTTGGCATCATTTTCATTTGCAGTGTGACCCATGCAAGCAGGTTTATTTGTGCAAGTTTAAGTGGGCAATAGACTGGTGGGAAAGGGTGGAAACTTGGTGGTGGAGAGGGAAATTATATGAAGAAAGGATCTTGAATTGCTGAGGAAGGGAGTTGCAGGAGCAGTGGTTGAGCTTTTTGGCCCTGCTGGTGGAGGTGACTTAAGGCTGCTGAGCTTTGGGGGGGGTAAGTGATATGTTTATAGGGAAGGGAGAAGAGAAGAGTCTTTGCCTCTCTCCCTCTCCACTGGAAACAGCTGAGCTAGGCTCTGTGCCCACTGATGGAGATAAACTCCTGGGAGTGGATGTTCTTCCACCCCTACCATATCCAGAGGAATTGGAGGTCACTTGGAAATCAAAATTAAACAATGCCTTAGTGCAGGTTTGAAAAGTTTACTCAAAGGGCTGGCGTTACTCCAGTGTGGTTAAACTGATGACCTCCCTCCTGTAACTGTGCAAGAGAGAGGGCTCTGGTTGGGCTGTCAGCAGCCAGCGGTGACTGCAGAGCTTCATCTTAGGTGGCAGGACTGGATTCTTGCCCCTTTCACCTCACTCCCATCGGAGCACACAGGGGGCAAAAGCAGGGAGGGCTGTGCTATGTTTGGCACGTTGCTGCCCAGCAGCCTCTGATGGGGATCGTGCTGGAGGCTTGTGAAGTGCCTGAGTTGCTGCAGGCATGGGACAACGCTGAGGAACAACCCCAAATTGAGAACGGCCATGTTGTTGCTCTCTGGAGGACCACAGCAACCCCCAGAGGACTTGGAGTCGGCTTGTTTTACTGGGCCATGCCTCCCCTGAGCTGCCCCAGGGAGCAACAACTAGAGCTTGTCCCTGTAGGCATCACCCAGCAATATGCTCCTGATGGTGGGTGGCTGTGGCCACTGGGGTAGAGTTATCCCAGTGATGGATGATGTATGTTCCCCAGCAACTCAGTGTCTTGCGAGAGGCACAGGGACAGGGAGTAGTGTGATGGGAGTATCTGTGCAATCTGCAAACTCCAGGGGCAATTTGGGTTTTCATGGTGGTGAGTCTGAACTAGTCAAAAAAACTTGAAGAAATATGAGGACTGTTCTGCCAGTCCCAGAACCGAGGGCAGATGCTCCCTAACTGCCTCTGCAGGACCATCCATATGACCAAATATGATCTTCTGTGCCTTAGTAGGTGTGTCTGGCACCTGCTTACTTTGTGGCCTTAAAAAAAATATCCAATATCCTCTCTGCAGCACTGTTCTCGTGTTAGTGTGCTCTGGGTATCGTGGATACCCACTGGCAATGGCCTATAGCAATCTGTCAAATCGTTGGTGGGATTGGTAGCGATTGGTAGGGTTGGTAGGATTCCCTGTGAATGAAGAAGTCACTCACATCTCTATCTAAGGGTTGGGACCAAGGTTTTTTCTCAGGATTAACTCTTTTAAAGGAGATTGTTCTAGCAGTGGCTCTGAGTTGCAAAACTTGTACCAAGACTTCTTGCACCCAGGATAGATTAATAGAATCATTTAGGCTGGAAAGAACCTTAAAGATCATTGAGTCCAACTCTTAACCTAACACTGCCAAGTCCACTGCTAAACCATGGCCCCAACCATCATGTCTACACATCTTTTAAATACCTCCAGGGATGGTGACTCAACCGCTTCCCTGGGCAGCCTGTTCCAAGTGCTTGAGAAGCTGTCCAGTCAAGAATTTTTTCCTAATATCCAATCTAAACCTCCCTGGCACAAATTAAGGCCATTTCCTCTTGTCCTATTGCCTGTTACTTGGGCGAAAAGATCAACTCCCATCTCTTTACAGCCTACTTTCAGATAATTGTAGAGAACAATAAGGTCTCCCCTCAGCCCCCTTTTCTCCAGGCTGAACAACCCCAGCTCCCTCAACCACCCCCATAGGACTTGTGCTCATATCAAAACAAGAGTCTTTTTAACTTGTTGAGGTTCTGCTTGGTCTGTTCTCTTTTTCTTAAACTGCTTGATGTGAGAAGCAGTTGGTGGCTGTACTCTCTCAGAACTCTTGTTCTGTGGGGCAGTGCCAGCCGGGTGGGACTGTGAGCCCCTACACGCTGTTGCACGAGGCTCCCGTGAGAAGATAGAGCTGGTGCAGGACCAGTACATTCTTCCCCTCCCCAGACTCCCACAGCGTGTCGGTCAGTTTGAGGAAGCAAAAGAAAGGAGTGGGGGCCCAGAAGGAAATTACTGTGCTCGAGCGAGCATGTAGAAGAGGACTTCTCCTGATAACCTCGTGTGCTTGCTGATCCCACTGGCAGGCTGGAGCGCTTATCCAGAGCCCTTGGAGAGGACCATCTGATACAAGGCCACCAAGATCGTGGCTTATCAGCCCATTGCCCAGCGCTGTGTGGGTTTGGAGCTATTCCTGGGTAGTTGTTTTCTTAGAGCTGATTACGGCCATTTGCATATTACACAGGGTTTGGGCTTTTCCTCTTCCTCTTAACTCTGTTGGGGAGCGTTGTACACGTGTCTGTGAGGGAAGTGGCATTCTCAGTCAGCACCCAAATTCCTGTAACTTCCCCTGGGCAGTGGCTCCCAGGAATGCACCCCCGTCTCTGGCAGCCCTGCTGGGGAAGGGGAAGGGCAGAGGTGGCTCTGCGGGGGAACCTCCACGAGGAACTTCCCCTGCGTTTGTTCTCCTCCCTGGTTCCTCCTGCATGAGATGATCTGAGTCCTCACGCTCCCCCTGTCATGGGATGTTCACCAGCTGGGGTTTCTGCAACGGGGGATGCTCACGTCTGCTCAAGAGGAGCCATGGGCTCCCTAGGAAATAACACACATGCTATCCAAATTACTACCCACGTGTCTGGGTGCTGTCACCTCAGCCCTGCCACTGGGAGACTTTGGGGGGCAGCCAGAAGGTGTCCCTGGTGCTGGGTGGCAGGACCATGAGTGGATGCCCCTCTCACTCCCCTCTGGTGGGAGCTGTACCGCCTGCTGAAGTACCGGGGAGAGGAGGAAGATGAGCCATGTTTCTGTCCCCAATATTCTGCCTGCAGCCTTTCCAGTGCATCCCAAGCCTTGGTCCGAGGGCAGGTGGTGGTAGTTAACACCCAGCTGAGACACAGCAACTTTCTCTGAAGCTGCTCCAGGTGTGCACTATGCTCTCCTGCACGATGGAGCCCAAACTGACACTCAGGCTTCACTGGATTTCATTCAGGTTTAACCTACCAAGACCTCATTACCTGTAAAGCAGTTGTGGATGTGTCCTAAACGTTTGTTTAGATCTCTGAGTTGGAAGAATGGCCACAACTTCTGCTGGGAACCAGGCGAGTTACCCCCTCTTGGTGTGTTTTGTCTTGTTTCCTGCACCGACTGTTTTGTTGGGCTCCAATCCTCCAGGGAATTTCACTGACATCAGTAAAACACCGACAACTTCCCCAGCTGTAGCTCAGCAGGATCGGGGCTGTTCAGAGATCAAAACATGTCTGATAGCCTGAAAGACATCTTTTCAGAGGTCACCAAAACTCGGTCCCTTACCCCAGAGCCTCTGTTTTCCCTAGACACTAGTAGCACAAGTGGTGAATTTAGCTATAGTGAATTTAGTTAATACAAAGAACATTAGAAATTGCCCGTCCTTTCTCTGATGCCACTTTAATCCCTGGAGTGTACAGAGATTAAAAGATACTTGATGAATGTACTAAACATTCATTGCACATTTCTCTTCCAGTATCCAGCTGACCCTAGATCCTGAATGAAAAGGATTTGCATTTGTTTCTAAAAGTGTCTCATTTTGTGAATCAAATTGTCAACACATTTGAAAATGGTCCTACATGAGACGTTTCTATCTCTTGGAGTTTAAGTTGCTGGATCAATTTCCCATTAATGCTAAGGGTGTTTAAAGGACAAATTCTCTGCCTACTGCAGTGAAAATTTACCCCGAGGTATGACATTTCACCTGCCACTGAGGGGAAGATTGTTGAATATAATGGACTGGAATCGCTAGATTTGCACATGCTGGTAACAGAAGCGGGTGAGCAGCAGATCCCATTACAGAAAACCTTTCCTCTTTTGTTATTTTTCCATCCTCCTTTTTCATCCAAACTTGCAGGCTCATTACAGTTTCTATTACTGCGTTATTCAGAAGCCTGTGCCTGAATTTGGGCAGGGTTTAATCGTGCACTGTATGAGTGGATAAAGAGAGCCCTGAAGAGCTTCCACTCCAAAGGGCATGAAATGGGAGCACCGGGGTACATCCAAGGTCTCGTAGCTGAGCAGCAGATGCAAAGCCTGGCTTTAGCTTCTTGGTTCCTGCAGGACCTGTGGAGCACAGAGCTATAAGCCCCATCATGTGCTCTTCTGGTTCCAACTACACCGACTGACAGGGCTCTGCCACAGCTTGTCTCTGCTCTGCTTGTCCCGAGTTAGAAGAAAGGAAGAGGACAGTCAAGCAGTCTCAACCCCCTCCTCCCCAGATGAAATATGGGGGCAACAGAACAAGCTATCAGCAGGCTGAAGCAGACAGCAGAGCAGCAAATAATTTCAACCCAAGGGCATGGTGAACCTGAGCCCGTGCTAAGGCGTGTTTATCCAAGGAGCTGCCAACATAACCTAGGAGAACATACCAAAAATTGCACCATACCGTCCCTCCCTTGCGCTATCACGGAAACCGATGCCAGGATGAAAAAGCACCAGGAGCAGAATAAAAAAAGCTTCAAGTGTCAGAGAGTCCTGCTCGGCCTTACCTTCTGCTGCAGGCCATCTCTGCTTCCCAGCATTCCCTGGTCTCTTGCCAATTCCCATCAACAGCTGTGGGTTGTGGTTGTAATGCTCAGCATTTGTCTCCTCTTTCTCCTAGCAGACCTGCAGCAAAGCTAGATGTGCAGCATGGAGTTGTTTGGCAGTCTCAGGACTCCCAGAACTGGCCTCTCAGCATGAAATCAAATCCTTCTTTACTCCTTTATCTTCCCCAAGGTCTGCCACACCACAGGTGTGGGTTTGTAAGTCTTCTGGGCCCTCCTGATGAAGTTTGTGAGGAAAGGTTGTAACAAAGTGCTTTGTTAGACATCGTTTTGTTTCTTTCAAAGGACAAGCAAGTGCCAGTAGTAAATCTACAGGTGGATTGCCAGCCCAGAAGCAGCCTGCTCTGCTTTTAGCAGGTAAAACGTTCTTCACTCTGCCATCCTTATTCCCTGTGTCTGTGTATTACTGTGGATGCTGCAGTCTGAGCAGGAGCGGCTCCAAGATGTAAGTAAGTGTCTGTTAGGAATCCTGCTCCTTGTTTCAGGAGGTCCCAGAAGTTCATTAGATGTTTAATAGCTTCCAGTCGCTGCCGTGCTGGATGGACCTGAACTGGTGACCGAGAGGGGAAAGGTTCTCTCACACATTTACAAACCCTGAGGCATCTGTTCCCCAGACACAGATTTGTCTAATTTCCCTAAACCACTGATGACCTGCCCTGAAATGATACTCTTATTCCCTTAGGAAATCTCTTGGGTTGATATCAAGTAGATAGTTATTTTTGGGATCTTTCCCAGAGAGAGTGCACTGTATTGCTCTGAACCCTACACACCAAATAAATATATCATCGGACTGTAGTAAAGGTCCAAAAAGCTTTATTGAAGGGGAAACAGATTATTAATAATTAAAGGCAGTTCACTGTATTGTTTTTGAGCCAAGTAAAGCTAATAGAGCTTTTTTATAGCAGAGATAAAAGTGTAGAATATTGAGACTGAATTGATTGCAACATTTAATGGCAACATAAAAGTCAATTAATGAATTGCAATGGTTAACTCTGCATTAAAGTGAAGCATGCAGCTCCCAAGCAATGTATTAAGCCTTTTTAAAGATTACAAAAAGCAAAGAGACAAAAAAAATCCAACTAAAACCCCTTATTGACTAGTAAATGCCTGTATTATTTTTTTCCTGAGAAACTTTTGTGGCCATATTTTTGATTCATTTATCCTAAAGCTCTGAGTGCATGTGTGTGTGTGTGTGTGTGTGTGTGTGTGCTTTTCCCTTAGAACCTTTCAGAATTAAATAAAGCCTTTACATGAAGTTGATCAGTGATTAATTCCAACAAAATTCTCTCAGGGCTGTCTAGGATTTCTTGTGGCAAGGAGAACGGTAACGCAGAGAGAACAGGCTTTGACAGATGCCTTTACAAAGGTCCTAAACAAGGAGAGTTCCAAACTTCTCTGTGTTTGAACTGCCCCAGGTTGTTTATTATCTGCTGAATTACAATTTCCTAATTAAAAAGTATATTTTCTATTTCTCTGCAATAACAGAAGAACATAACCTTGAAAGGAGAAGATGGAATCATTGGGTGGAATAGATGAACTTCTGGAGGATGAGGAAGGGTTTAAAATGTTTGGCACTGAAGAAATTAAAGGTTTATTGCAGAATAAACCTTCCTTCTCGCCAATGGGCTTTATATGGTAATATCATCCCGTTGCAGCCTTTCCAACCCCATCCATTTCTTCTGAAACCTTTGTCCAAGCCTCAGTCTGACACAAGGTCTTTTCCTGCGCTCAGTCTCCCACTCTGCCTTATTTCATGGTAGCCATTCAGCCCTTCAGTGGGGACACGTGCCCCCTCTTTGCCATCTGGCCACATTTAGGTCCTCTGAGTGCAGTCCCCTCTGTGCTAACCCCAAGCTTGTCACGCTCATCTGCAAAACCTTTCACCAGCTCAGGGCCAGAGTCTGTCATCCGAATGGGAGTGCCTTATGCCTTAGGACAGAAGTGACCCCATTAAAACCATTTAGAAACGCACACACTTTGGACTATTTTCACTGCCCTTGTTTCTCTCCGCTCCTGCGTGGTTCCCCAGGCCCTTTCACATCCCTGCATAAGCTGGTCTTCTTTGAGCAAATCCCAGAAATGTTATATTCACTACATCTGCCCCTACCATCCTTTTAAAGTAAAACTTGACAGATAAAAAATTAAGATTAAACCAGTAATAGGAACATAATAGGAGTATAAAGCAGATACCATTTGCCTTTTCTTGGAAGAGAAGAAGATAAGATTTAAAAATAAGAGAGTCCTGTGAACAGTGTAATCAATGAATCCTAATTTTCTCCTTATTTGGGTTCTGGGTGCCCTGCATTTCCTACTGGAGCCTTCTCAGTGCAAAACCTCCAGACTCCTCCCTGTTCCCAGCTCTCCTCTCCCCTGCCGTGCTCCCAGTGCCTCTCTGGTAGCCCCCCCAGCCTCTCTCTTTCATCTCCCAGCTGGGCAAGAGATGCCACGTGCAGGTTGACTGGGCACTAAACACATGCTGGTTAGTGTCCAGCATCATAAACCAGATTTCCAGTGGGCCCAGGACACCACTACTCGGGTGGGCTGGCTTGGGACTAGCTTGGTGACTGCTGCAGGACATTGTTGTGTGGAGACATCTCGGTGCAGTGGGAGAAAACCAAGGTGTACAACTGGTACTGGTATTGGTGTTTTCCTCTTCAACTTGGGCTGCGACCTGCTTGGAGCAGGAATTGCACCAGAGTTTTTGTGAAGCACCACACAAATCTTTACAACTTAGTTTTTTTACATATGAAGTTACATATGACTTGAGGTGCTTAGAAACTATTGGATTGGGAGGTACCACTGACAGGCTCCCTGTGTTCTCCCTTAGCATCATACAGAATCACAGAATCTTGAAGAAGTCCAATGCCAAAAACATGGCCTAAACTTCCCTGAGGTACAGCCTAGTACCTCACAAGAGAACACTATTTTTTTGCTTCTTTCCACTTTTGAAGCTTGTTCATAGCCTGAGACAGGAATCATTTAGAATATAAAGTATTATTATTCTTAAGGAGTATATGACCATGTATTTAAAAAAAACCCAAACCACTGGTTTGTGGTGCATTCCTGTAGAGGCAGCATGGTCATGGTGGGAAGCTGCTTGTTCTAGTCTGATCATTAATATAATATGCACCTAATCTCTGACCCCAGGAACCCAGATGTCTCAGATGGGACTGTATCTATGTTGGTATAAATAAACACAGAATGTTCCCCAGCTCATGTATGAGCTTTTTTAGCCTGACATAAAAAATGCTGTCTTTCCAGCAGTTGGGTAAGCTCAGAATAAGTTTAATTGCAATGTGTAATGTCAGCTTCACTCCTTTTTTTTTTTTTTTTTTGCTAACAATATTAAACAGCTGGTGCTAGATTTAGGCCTAGGTGCCACATTCATGCTCAGGAAAAAGGAAGAGAAAGACGTCTGGTGAGCAGCGTTTTCGGTTGCTACGCAGAGGAAGTGTTTAAGCACATGCCTCAATGCTCTGGTTTACAGCAGCCTTCATCTGCACCCAGTCTGTCCCTCACCGATTACAGAACGGGGATAAGTCCTGGCTTTCCATTTCCTCTGCTAGAAAACTCTGCAGTTAGACACGTTTGCTTATGTGAACAGTGAGGACTCTGTTTCTGCCCTTCTGGCTACCCAGGCTACTCTACTTAAAGAACCATACAGGTGATGGATGACTGGGAATTTCTTATCCTGCAGGAAAAGAGTTGCTACATACACGCTTCATGTGAGGTCACTGGTCAGATGGTTTACAAGAAAATGTGTGTGCTGTCAGGGAAGGGTTTCTTCAAAGTTCTTGGCAACTGGGTGCACTAAAATGATTGTAATGTCTGCTGCTCTTTGGAGCATATTGATGGAACTGCATGAAGGTATCAGTATAATGGGGTACAACGTCATCTTAAAGAGGTAGATACAGCTGGTGAGCCAATAACTAAATCAGTCTTTTTTCTCTCATTATTCAGTAGCCTCGTACTCAACACCCTTTAGATCACAAAGGAAGATGAACTTTGTTTATAGTAGTTCACGTGAATGTTGCAAAACCACTCCAGGTTTTGATCAGCTAAATTAAATTCTGGTTTTCAGATGGGAACAAACAGCCAGGTCCTTTCAAACCAGACTAGTGACGGAAGGATGGAACGGTGGCACCAGTAACGTTGCAGTCCCACTGGGGGAACACCCTCAGCTCACAGTCATCCCACCAGAGATTGAGGGACACATCCCACGGGATGCAGCCCCCTGGGCTCAGCTCATCCTTTCTTGTCTCTCGGTGGTGTCTAACACACTTGTTTTCTGAAGTCCGTGTGTGTTCACTGAATTTTGAAATTGGCCCCTGAGATTGACACTCTCCAGAGCCCTTCCCTGAGGTGCCTTAATTAACTTACCTATTTCCCCAATGAAAGATTGCAACATCCCCTGTGATCTGAAGAGGAAACTAAGTACCTCCATAGCACAGGAAACAGCTGAGACAAAGTGAAATGGTCTCTTGACAATGTCCCTTGGCAACACCTAGACACAGCCCAAAAATCACTTACTTATGAGCTCAAGGCTATTGTGAGGGTGTCTAATAACAAATGAATTAAGCACTTGGGGAAAAAAATAAAGGAAAAAAAATAAGCAATAAACAAAAGAACTCCAGTGACTGCATCACTACAAATGATGGGATCAAAGTAAAATACCAGTCTCATGCTCCTGAGGTAGGCAGAATTCTCAATGAAATCGATGCATATTTGTTTCCATCAGGGCAGCACAATTGCCTTCGCTTGAGAAAAACAAACCCAAAACAAACAAACAAAAAAATTGGGTTCTGTTCCAGGGAGTAATGAAAAAAGTCTAGCTCTCTTAAATATTGCCTGCCCTGTTCTCTGAACCATTGATTCTGTCCATTAACTGGAATACTATTGTGCTGCTGATTGATCTGAAACTTTTTTAGTGGGGTGAGGAGGGGGGAAGGGGCTGGTGAGCAAGTTCCAGTTCAGATCTAGGGTTTCTCTGGATATACAGCTTATTTCTTATCATGGTCCTGGCGCTTTAGTTTTATAAACTGGCCTGACTGAGGGCTAATGGGAGGTGAAGTGGAATTGCCCCCTGATTCAGCAGCTTCCCCTGACTTAGTGAAACCCTTAATTGCCCAAACTGCTACCTGGAGTGAGTAAACCCAGTCTCTGGTGAAGAAAGGTGCCTTGCACAGGAGCAGAGGTGGCACCTGCTGAAGCGATGGCAGCTTTTCCACTACACTGAGCAAACCTCTGCCAAAGAATGGGTGTATCATCTTGGCTTTTTCCTCACCTGAGTGCCATAAATTGGGAAGTGCAGTCTGTGGCCATGACCTTCTGAACTTGGTAATGCTGGATTATCTCGTTTGCTTAGCAGGCAGCTCCCCTGGCTGTTGGCAGCATAGGTTTTACCACTGCAATTGCTCAAAGTACTTCTCAGTGCCATGGTGTCCATGCGGTGGTCGCTGAAGAAATTCTTCTGTATTTCACAAACTTTATTAAGCAGCTTAAAGATCTTGGTGTCTGATACCATGTTCAGCTCTCTTCTCTAACAGGTCTACTGCTCTAATTTATCTTTCTGTTTTCCAGTAGAGATAAAATATGATTAAAATAGCTGCAGTTCCTCTTTCTGCCTCCCCTTATGATTGCTGGTCTACAGTCTTCTTTCTAACGCAGGCTTAACACCTGCCATCTTCTCTTTATTCCTCTTTTTGCTTCCCCATCTCATATGGGTGAGCTGTACTGTTGAGGAAAGGCAACAAAATGTGAAAACAGAAGAGCTTTATATTGTAAAACCACCACTATCTTTGATCATACTTCAACACTGAACCTTCCTGCATCATTTGACTTGAAGAAGAGTGTTGTTTAATGGAGAGGGGGCTGTGTCTATCAGCTGTGGCTCCCCGAGCCAAGGAGCCGCGCTGGTCATTTGTGGGGAGCAATTGCATCAACAGATGAGTGAACTTGAAAATAATCTCAGACTTTGTAGTGGCCGAAAAGAGGAGATGACTCATGTAATTAGTCACGTGAAGTGCCTGGGGTAGAGCACGAGGAGACGGCAGGCTTTCCCCAGGTCTCTCAGAGTAAAAGAATGAACTTCTGAAATGCCCTGGTTGTTCCACTCGCCACCTAAATATCAAAATTACCTTTTTATTCTTTTTTTTTTTGGGGGGGGAGGCATTTTGAGATTGCGAGCTCCCGTCTCCATGCAAGTATAAAACATTGTAATTGTTTGCCATTACAGTATCTGGAAGCACTTCAGGCATCCTCCTAAGCATCCAGTGATTTGACCTTGGCTTGTTGTTTTGTCTGCGCTTTTCAGAATTTATGTAGATCGTTCCTATTTTGTTGCAACTGTTTATATTTCTGAAGAGGTTCATTTATATCAGAGGATTTGTACTATTGAAAATGAAAGCCCTAAAGGGCACTGTAGTGTGAACGTGGCTGCCTCTGCGATCCCTCGCCTCCGAGCCGTGCTCTCGGGAAGGTGGAGGGATCTGGAAGGGGGAAGGCAAAACCTGCCTTTAGCTTTATCTGAACTGAAAGGTGCTGTGAACCACAGCAGGGCAACAAGGGAGCTTTGCAAAGCTGCCTCTCTCTTCCATTCCTGAAATCTTGCTGTAAGAAATCTCCTCTCTAAAAATGTAAAATCAAATAATAACTCTCTGGGCGTGGGTTGTGTGCTGTCTGTTTTCATCCCTGTAATGGAAAAGTTACTGTGTATGTCTGTCCCCCCCCCAAGACAAACAAGGCTGTTGTCAGTGGACAGTGTGCCCCATTGTCCCCACTGAGTACAAACGGGAGAGGATGAGGATGACTCCCTTTTCTGCTTTAGACTTTCTCCCCTGGGCTACCATTAAGCTTTAAAGTAGCCCAAGTATTCCAACTGTGCATGGCACCTAAGGGCAGGTTTGCTTCTGTGGTTTTATTTACTTGTCTGTCCATCTATATCTAAAATAAAATCATCTTTTGTCACTGGTATAGATGCAGATGTATACAGTACATCCAAAAATACATTTGGAGCTTAATAATCTTTGCTCTATGAAAAAGCTCTGACCTGTTTTCTTTCCTTAGTGTCAGTTGTACCTACCTGGCAGCAATACTCCTACTAACAGCACAATCCACAGGCATTTAGCAGCCTAAGAGCAGTTCTGTTCTGTTACCACTCCTTTATTTCATGGCACTAGCTGGCAAATATAATCTCTAATTTTGTTTTCTACATTTATCGCAGTAATAATCTGGCAAAATAATTTCCTATCCAGAAGAAGCAATTAAGAAATTAAAAGTGAAGGCAGAACTAATAGAAAATTGGTGGGTTTTTTTAGTCATGCAACATTTTCCAGAGTGTTTCGTAATTTTTTATGCTTCAGTTATTATGTGGGATGGGGATGTCTTAGTACACAGCTGCTGTGAAAGCACCAGTGATGCTCTGGGTCTGGGCATTCTTCCTTGTACTTCTGAAAGATGAGAGATCCAAATCACGGGTACCTTACAATTCTGGAGAGCCCTAGAGAGAAATTATTATTATAAGCCTGATTATGGTTTCAATAGGAAATTTTCCTTGTCTCACCCCATTCTAATGTTATGAACATCAAAGATTGTTCATCCCAGAGGCTGGCTCTGTGGTTTCCTTAGCTCTGTGTAACAGGACCGAGTTCTGTAAGATGGGAGGTGGGAGCCTTCGGGTGTTAAACCCACACAAGTCCAACATAAATTCAGAGCGCGATTCTGCTTTCCTTGAATTCAGTCAGTGGGACCTGGATCACTTCCTGCCTGGCACATGGACTTCCAAAGGTCTGCAACTTTGGAGAATCTGGAGATGTGGTTGTGACATGCCATCATTTCAAGTTCATCAATCTGCAGTTCAAGATTTGTATCTGCTTGTTGCAAAGAATCATTTCCATAGCAGAAGTGAGAAGACATGGCAACCCACTTACACAAATCAAGCACAAGCAGAACTGGGACTTCTCTTCTTCTCCCATTCTGCCCAAGCTCCTTCTGTGAAGACCTCATTTTGTATCTTCTTTGACGTCCCCCCTATTTGCTCCAATCTACACAAACCCCTGGGAGCCTACCAGAGCACCCCCCTTCCCTCAGAGGTGAGGGCAGCAGACGGTTGGGTACGTGGTGTTCCAGTCCTGCTCTTGCCTGGATGTCACCCAAGGACCAAAACTCAAGCACAGTGATTTCCTTTGGGTTCATCGAGCAGGTTTTGCAGCTGAACTATACTCACAACTGGCTTCTTTTATATCCCAGGGTACTCTTTTATCTAGAACACTTTAAAGTTATTAGTGTAGTGAATTCATGTATCTTGAATCCTACCACATAACGAGAGGAACTAAGTTTATCAGTTTAAGTCAATATATACGCAGGTAGGAAAATAAAAAGAAGAGAAATATTTTGACATATAAACAAAACTCTGAGGTCCTTTCCATTTTCGTTCTTTCTCAAAGTGCCTTTGGGGGAACTTGGTATCCACTAATATTCGGCAGGTATCAGGCTGGTGTTTGGCTTCTGAAGAGAAAGCAGGAGAAGTGGTGAGACTTTCAGGTGGTTGCTTTCCCTCTTTCAGATTGAATAATCACCTTGGTCAATGATAACGCTCTGCTGCTTGAGGCTGCGAGGAGTTTTGGCTTGGCTGTATCCCTATGGTCCTGCCTGGCTACTGTCCCACTCTGTCTGTGAGCCCTCCTGGGGCAACCTCCCCCCACCGGGTGCCAGCCACCCCTCGGCTGCAGAAGAACCATTCCACGTGATGGCCAGGCAAGGCTTCATGGCCAAACGTAGAAAATTGTTGCCTTGAGTCCAGGTTACTTGAAGAAAAAAACAAGCAGAACTTTTTGTTTTCCTTTCTCTGTGTGTATATGGATAATTCTACTAAAGACACGAACCCCAAAAGCCGATTTCTCCGTTCCAGGAGTCCAGGGTCAGCCATGGGCCAGCATCACCACACCAAAATCTGGAGTTACGATACAGGCAAGGAAGAGTTGAAACCGTCATCAAATAGCATGTGCGCAGAGAGGAAAGTACATAATAAAGTCCATGAAATGCCCTTAAAATATATTTTTGTGTTTCTTAACACATTTTGGGGAGCTGCACCAGCCATGAGGGCACCAGGATGTTCTTCCCACCAGGGCTCTGGCAGCGCTGGGCTCATACAGGGATGTAACTTCCCTCTTTATTTTGTTTTTTTACTTAGATCTTACTACATGATCCACCTGGGGAGAAATTTATGTGCAACTCTGCACCAGCCACCCCACTTTTCACAAAGAAGGAACCTCATTTTCTTTCCCATCGTGGCTTTGCCAACAGCAGACATTTAAACTGCCAGAGCTGGGCCTTAAAAAAAGATGCAAAAATAACACAACTGGCTTAAGAAGCGATCCATAACGTGATGTTGGTGGCTTTGAGGAGTTGCGAGCGGAGGCTGGGGATGCGGAGGGAAGATGGCCGCCCCTCCCAGGCCGCCCCTTTAAGCGGTCTGACCTACTCGCCATCTCACTCGCCCGCCTGCCCGCCCGCCTCTGTTTCGCTCCCCCGCCCCTGCCAGAGACACTGGGAGTCGAAGCAGGTGCATGCGCAGTGCGCTGGCAGCCTGGCGCGCTTGCGCAGTCACCTGCTGGCCGCCCCCCCCCCCCCCCCCCCCCCCCCCCCCCCCTTCCCCGCCGGTACATCCGGGTCACCGCACGCCCGCCCGCACGGCCGGTTCCCCCGCCTCCCCCCCTCCCCCGGCGCGGGCGGCTCCGGCGCTGTCGCCATCCGCGCCCTCCCCTGCCGGGGTCCGGCCGCGCTGCTGCTGTTCCTGCCTCCGGCCCAGCGGGGGGAGCCGGCCGGCGGCTCCGGCTCCCGCTCCCGTCCGCATCGCCTTCCGCGGGGCGGCTCGGTGAGTGTCAGCGGTGGGAACGGCGGCGGGGGGGTGGGCGGGCCGGGCGGGGTCCTCTCAGCCCCGGCGGCGCGACCCCTTCCCTCCCCCGCCCCGTTCCCGCCGGGGCCCGGCCTGCCCCTGAGGGGACGAAGCTCCGACGCCCTGACTTCCATCTGTTGCTCTCTCCCTGGGCCGAAGCTCCCTTCAGCCCTCCGCAACTTCTCCGCCCTCCCCGTCCTCCCTCAGCGCCGTCCCCGCTCCGCCCGGAGAGCCCGGCGGGGCGAGGAGGGGGCTGCCCGCCGGGGCTCGCCGCCGCCTCGGGGCTCGGTGGGGGGGAAACGGCGGCCGCTACCTCTCTCGCGCGGGCGAACCACGCCGCTTGCCGGGGACCTGCCCGCTGCGAAACAGCCTCCTCCGGGTGCCCCCCGCTTCCCCTCACCGCGGCGGGCTGGAGGCGCAGGATCCGGCTTGGGCTGCCCCGCCGCAAGTGCAGGCGAGCGGCCACCGCGGCTCCAGCGGTTGTGGCGGTGTCCCGAGGAGCGCGTCCCCCCCCGCCCCTTCTCCGCACCGGGCTCCCGTGGGGCAGCCCTGAGCCCCCTCCCAGCCCCGGCGGGAGGTGCTCGGGGACGGGGGAGAGATGGAGTGACAGTGTTAATGGTTAACCGGGAGGAGGAAATCTCCTGAAGGGACATCTGCGGTCCTTCAGGCTGCAGCTACAACACGCAGCGAGTTAAGCGGAACACGGAGAGCGCCGCAAATTTGGCGTAGTTAGGGTGGATCCTGCAGCTCTAGGAGCCGTAGCTGCGATGCTGGGGCTGCAATTCCAGGTGGGGTTCAGCAGCTGTAACAAGAGGATGGTGGTTCTAACCTATTCATTTAATAGCGGATAAAAATCAAATTTTAATTGGATTCTAATTTTCTCCTGTGCAATTCAAGAATAAGGATATGTGCAACTCACTTCTGTTTTGTTGCTTTTTAATCTGGTATCGTATCTGATGTGGTAATAAAATACAAGAAGTTTCTTCCCAGAAGCGTTTCAGATATCAAAGAAAAGAGACTGTGTGTTATTAAGCTTCTTGAAGGGTTTTTCTATTTTCTTTTCCTGTTCCATTGCATCAGCATCCTGGATCCAAATGTCAGTGGCAGTGTGACAGCTGTCTTTCTGCTGTGATAGTGGAGTCTTACTAACGTTCAGAATCTGTCACTCTGAATTCCTGATAACGCAGTGTGGAAATACAAGTATTGATTAGCATGTATGTTAATCCTCAAACACACTTTCTAGATTGATCTAAGAACCTGTGTTTTCCCCTATTGCCGTTTCTGTTGTTATAAACTACAAAGTCTACTTTGCTCAAAGTTTTTTTTCCTTCCTATTTACACAGGCCGTTTTCTTTCTTTGTGCTCTGACTGCTCAGACTTTAAATATACTTCTAAATCAATGATCAGTTTGTATAGTGGATTCTGGCAGATAGGGTTATTGGACAGGAGACATTTAGCAATTAACCTGGTGCTACTCCTGTCAGGGTTGGAATGCGAGTCCAGGCGTAGAAGGTTCCACCTGACAAATGTCTTCATTTAACAAAGTACATTGTTAGACTTTGCAAAACATACCTTCAGTTCCATGTGGCAAATTCAACAGTAAAAACCTGAACTGTGTGAATAAGGTGCTGCTCTTTGAAATAGGAATATTTTTTGTTTGGTGTACAGAGAGTATTCCATTGTTGAAACACAAGTAGAAGAAAAGACAGCTTTTTACTCAAGTCCAACTGTCAGCTTTCTCATTGCATGTATTACCTGTCAGAGAGTAGGGGTTGTAGAAAAAGGTGGTACCTGAATCTGTTTTAAAATATCCCTGTAAAGAAGTCCTATGGTTGTATGAAAGTAAGGAACAAATTTGTTCCTGTCTGTTACACAGCTTCCATTTGTCATCAGGTGCTCTAGATTTTCTTCATTGCTTGCAGTTTAGCTGGGGCCACCTGAGGTGACAGATTATTGAAGAGATTGTCTTTGAAATTCTCTGCCTCTTCATATGAAACCTTCCCTGTGGCGACCTTGCTGACTGTGGAAATGTGATGTTAGCTGCTTCTGTTCTTGCATTCCTAACTGTCCTCACCCCTTAGCTGAGTTTAGTGAGAGTCTGAATGTCTGGATAAAGAGAGAAGGAAATTTATTTTTTATTGTATCTTAACAGAATGATTAATTTTGGAATTAATTGAATGCACTAGCGGAAACAGTTTAGGGACAGTTATGTGGGGGAATTTAATTCGAGGTGTCTGTCACCAGAATTCTAATGGTGCTTACTAGACACCTGAAAAGAGACAGAAGGATGGGGAACATTTGTACTGCTAACTGCTGAATTAGTGGGTAATGCAGTAATTGGCTCTGTCATTTGGAAAAGCATATGTGGGGGCCACTTTGGATTTCTGTAGTTGCTTAAGCATGGTAAATGTCCATGCAGGTTTTTTTTTCCCCTTGCTGTGTATCTAGGAGAATACAGATAGAAAAAGGTACTGCAGGCTGTTTGTGGTTTTTTTCCTTTTAGTTACTGCCTGCCAACTGGGGGCATAGATGGAACTAATGCATACCCTGTAGTAGAGACAGGCACAATTCAAGCTTATGTGCAAGGAGTCAGATTTGGTTTTTAAACAGTCAGATGTGTGTGTTGTTTTTTGGTTTTTGGCTTTTTTTAAGGAAATAGTGGTGCTAGTGTAAATCAAGGTTATCATCTTTGCCTGTTTTTCCTAAAAGCTTGCTCTTTTATAACTACACTGAGAGTTTTATTCTTTGATGAAGATGGGCTTAAGTCAAGAAGAATGACTCCTGTCTCCTAAGGTAATGTTAACTACCTTAAAGTATATTATAAATCAATTTTACGAGACTCATTCATCGTAAAAAGGTTTGGAAATATGTCTTCAAAGCTGAAATAATTTGAGTGTTGTCAAATTGCATCTTGTGGACTATCAGCTGTCAAGCAAATGTGCTACAGGCGAGGTATGCCCCCCAAGGGAATATATGTGCTGAATCCACACGGGGTTTGCACGTCAGTGCCAGCTCCCATGCTTAGTGCCAGGATGCAGAGAGTCATCCTGGCCATCAGTTTGGTCCAGCTGAATCCCTCCAAATGTATCAGTGAGACTTCAAAGGTGATGAGAGTGAGGGGACTGGGGATATGGAGGGAGCTGTACTTGGATTGGAAAGAACTGAGTGCTGGGGTACCCGAAGCATCGGCACTGCTTACTGGCTCTGGCACCTGAAATACATCAATCAATTAGGCAGGGTAGGATTTATTCCAAATAATTTTCCAGCTGTAAATGATAGGCAGTTGTATGCACCTTTTTGACATCTGTTCTACTCCTGTTCATTTGCATGTATTAAGAGTACTTTTAAATAAATGGATGGTCCTCTTGCATACCTCATAAGTCTTCCTTTAATCAATGGACATACAACCTTAAGTTAGGTATATTAGTGTTTTCTTCCTTGTGATTGTGGAAAATTTAACACCTAAAGCTACCCAGTGTGGAGAAGTCTGCTTTTCTCTTTGTGTGTATGAAGACAGAGGCTTATTTGATTGCCTTTAATTTCAGGATCTCTTATAAATTCACTCAGTTTTATCCCCCCTTCTGTGATTCAGGAATGTTCTCTCAAGTGCCACAAGTTGGCTGCTGCAGCTGGCAGAGCGTTTCAAACTGTCTAAAATTTGCTGAGAGCAAGAGGCTCTCTTCTATAGGCACTGTTTGACATTTGCAATCCCAGTGCTTCCTGCAGGTATGTGCATTGCAATTATATAAACAGCAGAGCTTAACAGAAACCAGCAACAATGATCAGTTTTAGAATTAGCTAGGTAAAGCTGAAAGTATTTTTAGTTACAGTGCTTTCTCCTATGTTCCCCATCTCCTGTGGTTTTAATCACAAATTCCTTTTGAGAAATGGCATTTTTGTCTTCTCTGTCACGTGAAAGCCTGATGCACAGAAAATACCTTCAGTGTGGAAATAGTGAAACTAGTTACAGACACCATATTGGACGGTGCAAATAAAATGGTGTGGTTTTTTGGCCTTTCACTCGTGATAGTTTGAATTTCAAGGTATTTGTAAGACAGTCATAGATGTGACGTAAAGGCTGACAGTGTCCTAGAGTGAGTGAATGTGATTTACTAACTTGGATCTGTTGTTACAGCCTTTGTCATCTGGTTGTGCTGACCTGTGTCTTCAGGTGAGACATTTAGTAATTTACTTCTGTCTAAGTCTAGAAATGTTAAATACTGGCCACGAAATGCATTTGCAAAAGGACTTTTGGTACCAGACTTACTGCTTTTGAGTGTTCTTTTACATTTCTTTGTCAATATCTAGAAAAAGAACTTTTACATTTCTAGTACCTAGAGAAGTATTGACTAATTTGTGTCTATGAGGAAGGATTGTTGTTTGCTTTATTTGCACAAACCTAAAGTTCTAGTATTTCATATATGAAATGAATGATGTATGACTGACCAAACCAAGTATTTTTTTTTTCTACTACACAGAATCATTGTGGGACTGTTGGAAAAATGGGAGACTAAATATCTCTGAAACAAAGAGATTGTACTTATGTACAATGTACTTATGTACTTATGTACAATCTTACATGTATAAAAACAGTTTTCTCTAATAATGTTTGAATGGGAGGGTTTATTTTTATTCTTTTATTCCTGTTCAGTGGAAAAGTTCTATGATTTGTGGTCTTGTCTACTAAGTGTTTGTCTCATTCTCTGGTTTATATCTACAGCACTTGGGATTCTCAGGTGGTCCCCGTGCAAATAGTGTGATTGGGTCTGGGACAGCTTAGTTTGGGGAGATTGAGCATGTTCAGTTTGTGGCTGTGGCTACAAAAATAGCGTGCCTTGCAAAACAGGCCTTCCCTCTGCCACCCACACCAAAACCTAAAGCTTGATCCTGTAGGCAGTTAATAGGCCTGTCTGGAAGGCTGATTCCCATCAGCAAGCACTTTACCTGAATCGGTGACCACCAGGCAAAAAAAAAAGAAAAGTTTTGTATGGGTAATCACTTTATTTGTAAGAAAACCCTGTCCTAGATACATTTTTAAAAGCACTTCTTACTTCAGGCTGTGGGATTTAACCGTTCCCGGTGGCAGGAGGCTGTTCTCTGAGCAAATTCTATTTAACTGGCAGAGTTCAAAAGACTCTTAAATTCAGCCATGAGGCAATTCTGGTTCTCCTTCAGTACTGGATGATTAAATTAAATGGAGTGTTAGCGTGAGTAACTTTTTCTGGTGTACTATACAAGGTAATAGATGAGTTCCTAGGAGCCCTAGTTGTAAATTAGCTGACTGGAAAGCCCTGTTTCTGTGACGAGTGGCTCCTAGCAGTTGTATAACTTCAAAAGTTAGATCTAATTGCATATGTTTCCAGTCAGGTGTGGCAGGGGATGATGGCTGGTTCTCCTTTTTATTATAGCAGTCTCAAGGGGAGCATCCTCACACGGGAAGGGAATTCTTGTCTTTTTGTCTTGGACAACAAAGGTGTTTTTTGGCTTCTGATGTACAAATGAGTTTGACCTTTCTACTGCAAAAAAAAAAAAAGTTTTCTGAATTTTAGCACTGCTAGTCTGGAAGAAAAAGACTGTAAGAATAAGAAATATATTCATAGCTCTTGTTTTTTAAAAACAAAGCCTTCCTGTTTAGTGTTTCTGAAAGTGAAACTTCTTGGGCAAAGTGCATTCTGGGCATGAAAAGGCAATTCATTTTTTTTTTGTTATATTTGCACCTTTTATGTGCTGAGACATACGGTTATTTGAAACTGTTCCTTCTTAATGTGGAAGTGAAATATGTAACCACCCGACTCCATGAGGTTTCTTCTTAAAGATAAAATTGCTGACCTTTTATATCAGTGAAGATCATAAGGACGAGGCAGAGTGTTATGTAAGGATTCCTTATGGATAGCAGTTAATTGATTTAGAGTCAAGATTTCCTGCTTTTGTGTAAAAGTCTTATGTGGGGAGATGTGGATTTGTCAACTGAACAGGCAGTTGAATTGTAATGATAGTTTTGAATTTTTTTTTGCTCTGGGTATTTCCTGTAGAATTTCACTTGCTGCTTGTTCCCGTGTGCAACTGGCTCGTCATGCTCTCCCAAATGCTAGGACAGCACTTCACATGCTTTAACTCTTCTTACCTTCACATCTGAGTCCAGAGCTGAATTAATTTCTTAGCAGTATTAACAGAATAACATGACCTAGTTGGTATCTACTAACTTCAGGGGATGATCTTAGAAGAGCTTTTAACAAGCCTAACAAAAGCCAAGTTGTTTTCTTATCTTTTCTGAAGTTTCTGGTTTTAGCAACATTCAAACGTGTTACAGAGAAACACTTTGTTCTGTAATTGTGGCTTCTTCAAAAAAAAGGGTAGAATCATGTCCCCTGTAGAGAACTTACTGTAGGAGGGACCGTCAGTAAAGTCTGGTAGATGGCAGTTTAAGTAAGAGACTATTGATTAAGACCTAATACTTTGAGCAAATAATGTCATATAATATTGATGTTAATATTGTGTCAGGTTTTCAAAGGAATTTCAGTCAAACTACTTCAGTAGCTGCCAAAAGTGAGGCTTGGGAACAGATGTTGTAACTGTAGCCTTAGAATTTTCTGACAGCTCTTCAAATAGCTCTGGTGTGTCTCAGCTTTGCAGCCGAGGGTTTTCGAAGGGCTGATGCCTCTTGATTTCCTTCCCTCCATGTCCCTAGTCCAGAAGGGGGCTCAGTTTGACCCCATTTCAGTCCTCTGAAACCTCATGCTCTAATTAACATGTATCCAGCTAGGCAGCATGGGAGAAAAACCAGGTTTGGATGGAAATGACAGCTGAGGTGAGGAGGAGGAGCAGCTGACTTTGAGGTGAAAGAATATTGTTCTTCCTGTGTCCAAAGCATTGTTCAAAATGCTTTGTTCAAAAACATTCAAAAACTAGCAGAGGAGTTGGGTTGAGATCTTGTTGGTTGTGTGGAGGGTATCAGTCAGGTACTTAGGGAGTGGGTGGGAATGGTGCTGCCTGTCACCCAGCATCCTGGGGACATCAGGGAAAAGGGGGGCTTATTTGGCAAATTAAATACGGAAGAAAGAGTCGGTGAGGGAGAAGGCTGGACAGGAGAAGGGTAGAAACTGGGATTTTGTAATGAAGGCAGATAGGGCTGTTGGACAGGGAAGTCGGGATGGTAAAAAGTAGAGTCAGAAAAATTGTAAGGAAGGGATGACACTGAAATAAAACATAGTGAGTTTTGTCCATTGCTATTAGTAGCCTTCATGTCTTCACCACTTTAGCTTAATGTGAATCTCTAAGTGGTAGAAATTGGTGTCATGTATAAATGGTTCAGTGATGTGCCATCTATCTACAAGGATGAATTGTCCAGACTCCTCTCCTAGTTAAGAGTTTGTACTTGGTCTTTTTTGACAAGTAAAGAAACTGCAGAAAGAAATCAGCCCTGAATACTTAATTGTTTGTCATTGCTTCCATTAGGATCCTTGCTTTATCCCTGGGAAGAAGTGGCTGGTGATAGTTTAGTAAACGGGTGCTCAAAAGTCTGTCTTTGTTGCTTAATACTTTACTGCGTGTTTATTGGATTGCTCCAGAGGCACAATTAATTTCATCTTGGATAGTCTGGTACCACTTTCTGTAGAGTTATTTGTTATCAGAGTGGTGGGGTGAGATGAGGAAGTGGTTGGCTTCCTATTTTACACAGGAGGAGCAAAGGCATGAAGAGAAGTTCAGCTGGTTTGGCGTGGTTAGAAATGACTGGAACCCGAGTCTTTTTAGACTAGTTTACATATTGCAGCCACGTCCCCATTGAACTTGCTGTGATTCCATTTTAATACTGAGTTCCAACTTCACAGTTCTTTCTTCTGTGTGTTTGCAGGCTCTTTGGATTTGTAGCTGCCGTAACCGCGGTGGGGAACGTGGCCATGCTTGAGGTCGTGCTGTTTATTGCAGCATTTCACTTTTGTCAAAAAGGAAAAGTTATTTCTAGTTTCTTCATGTATAAAGATATTACTTGTTCAGAGAAGGATTAATTCTGGCATTGTGTGACTCTCGAGAGCTCACACTCTGGTATTAGTAACTCCCACAAACTTTTGCTGTTGATGCAGATGGTGGTGGTTCCCTCATTCCTTAGCTGGGCTGCGTTCACACAGCTTCAAGGCCAAACTTAAAGTGCCAAACTGCCACGTGTTCTGAAAAAACACCTATTTTTAGTGTTTAAATGTTATGGATAAGTCAGAAGTGGTGGTGCAGTATTATGAACAGAATTGTGGGCAATGAATTTGTTCCTCCTTTATGGTGAAGGGAGGAGGAATGAGCTGATTTTTATTTTTCAGTTGGGACTCTCTCAAGCATCTACGTTGCTCTGCTAAACTTTGAGAGATACTTTTATTTCAGAGAGAGTTCTGTCCTACTGTAGCCACTGGAAGGGAGGAACCATAAACTCTGTTTTGTAAAGCCTTGTGGCTTCTTAAGTTTCTCTTTAGAAGAGAAACCATTTCAACCACTGTAAAAAGTATAAAGCTGCTGTTTCTGCTGTCATTAGGAGAAAGGGTAAAAAGCCTTTGCTACTCTGGGCTTCTTTGAGGGTTTCTTTTTTAATCCTTTTGCTAGCTCATCACTCAAAGCTTTTCTTGGGAGCTTCTGTTCAAGAGATACTATGAACGAGGCTTATGCTGGTTAGAAAACTGTATAGTATTTAAAAAAAGAGAGTGTTTACTCCTGGGTAAAGAAAAGAACAGCAGCCTCTGCTGATGGAGCTGTGGTTTTTTTGCCTTTTTCTTGCCAGGCCTACTGTGTTGGCTTATGTTCAGTTAATATTTGGCTGATCAGCTCTGCAGCTAGAAGGACTAGGAGCATGCTGTAGATTAAATTTGGTAGAAACTCATTTTTCTCTTGAAAGCTTTGCCTTCATTGGTAGCAAATCACTTTTCAGATCTTAAGGAAGAGATTTTTTTCTTCCCTTTTAGGGAGGGGAATGATCACAGGAGTGCTTTTGATCTGCAGAATCCATCTATACTCTGGGTTTCTCAGAAGCACAGCTGGCTTCTGATGTGATGTTGGGTATGTGACAAACATTACTGTTCAAGCTTGAGGAACTTTCATGTGGAAGAGGACACCTAAACAAACATTTTAAACATTGAGAGGCCTCAGGTGCTGTTTTCTGGCCTTCTGTAGGCTTTTTGTGTGTTTAGTTACGTGATCTGTCAGCTCTGCCCACCTTTACCTCTGTGGGCGGATTTATGCAGTTAAAGTATCTTCAGTTCAAGTAAGAATTGTAGTGACACTTCATAAAAGAACATAAAGCACAACATGCTGAAGCCCAGCTACGTGTGGGTGAGTCAGGAGTAGCAGCACTAAAAAAAAAAAAAAGGAAGTACAGTCATGATAAAACTCTGTTTAAAATGAAAAAAAAAAAAAACAAAAAAACCAGCAAACCAACAACCATCTGTCTCCAGAAGATGGGAACACAATACGGTGATATAGTTCACATCTTATAATTACTCCCTGTGTGTATAGATTTCTATATGTGTGTGTGTGTATATAAAAACATGTGTGCACCCACGTAGTTGTACGTGTGTCTACACACTCTTCAGTGCAGTTGGCTATATCCTATCTCAATACAGTATTTGAGTTGGGCCATTTGTATCTCGAGCACATTTGAGCTGATGTAGAACCCACGTGTATTCTTAGGAAATGAATATTTTAATTGCTGGCCAAAATACTTAAGTGAGTTTCAAGCTTCTGTTTTGGTATCCCAGTGATTGCTTAGGCTCTTGTTCCATCTGTTGAGGGCAGATCCCCTGTGCCAGGGGAGAAGCGTGTGTGTGCACTCACTCATCAGGGCACGCTCTGTGGTGCTGACAGTTGTCAGGAAGTAAAAAAAAAAATATACAATATAGTTCAGTTTTCACAACGTGTTGGCTTTACAGCACTGCCAGAATGATTCAATGCTGCTTAATTTTGTGGTGGTGTTGTATATGCAATAGCTTCAGAAGAGGAATTAAAAATCTCACTCACTAACTTCAAGTAATTTGTGTTTATCTTCACAATTATAAAGCTTTAACTTCCTCAGAGAACATGTCGGCTTTGGTCTTAGTATTTTTGCATGTTAAAAAAAAAAAAGGCAAGTCAAAAGCTTTCTTTAAAATGAAAAGCACAATTGTTGTGCTTAGAATTTGTCTGTTTCCTGGTACTGAATCAGTGCGTTAGAAAAAAACAACTAAATGTATTTACTGTAGTCCTGCTAAAATGCTGTTCTTGGCAAAAGGATTGTGTTTCATTTTTATCATGTTTTGTAAATGAGTGCAGATTTGATTGAACAGATCAAGATATTTCTTAATAATATAATAATAAGAAAAATAAGAAAATTTAATGTTGGTGCTTAAGTGTATCTTTTTCCACGGATAGCATGCAGTCTTAATTTGAGCTAGTGTTACAGCTTATCTTTTAGAAGTTCAGAGAAATTTAAATAAAAAAAAAAGGGGGGAGTGAAAAGCTAGTTAGGTATGTGTGAATAGTCATCTTAGTATTTTAGATTTACCCTAATTCTTTAACATACTTGTACTCTTGTGTAGTTTTTCTGTTAGAGCTAAAGCTGGTTTAGCCAAGGTATTTTCCCCTTGTCTTAGGAGGTCTGTGGGTACAGATTTTTATACTTCATCTGCCCCCCTTCACTGAAGGAGGGCACCTCATAAAAATAATTCTCTTATCAACCAGTTACTGTGTGTAACATCATCTCTTCCTCACCACTCTCAGCTGTGCTCTGCTTCCTAAATTGCTGAGGCTGCTGTTCTAGGGGAGGCTGTAACGGAAACGCAAAGGCTGTGTCCTGCCTGTGAGCACTGCAACAGAAGTCACTGGAAGGTAGGGTTCATGCTTTTGTTTTACATCTGATCACGTAGTTTCACTCTTACTGTGTCCTTTCTAATCTTTTTTTTTTTTTTATTTGGCGTTTATGTAGAAAGCGCTTCTTGCTCGTACTTTATTAAATATCAGACATAGGTAA
>BJBW01000071.1:127133-151428 GCA_004320125.1 Scolopax mira | reverse complement strand
CTGGAACAGGTTGCCCAGGGAAGTCATAGATGCCCCATCCCTGGAGGTGTTCGAGGCCAGGCTGGATGGGGCTTTGAGCAACCTGCTCTAGTGGGAGGTGTCCCTGCCCATGGCAGGGGGGTTGGAACTCGATGGTCTCTAAGGTCCCTTCAAATCCAAATGGACTCTATGATTCTATGATTTAGGTGGGAAATTTAGGCAATCTTTCTCTGTGCTTTTCTCTTAAAAGCTTATGCTGTTTCCTTAGGGAAAAACGCTACACTGACAAATCCACAAGGAGTTTATACAACTAGTGTTTATATAACTAGTGAACACTACAAGTCACTAGATCTGAACCAAGAAAATGCCTCTTCCAAGTGAGATATATGAAAAGTTTTACTTTATTTTACAGGAAATTTATCCAGAATTGTTCTTACAGCACAATAAATGGTAAGAGAAGCAGTTACCTCTGTACCTGGTTCTTTCTGTAGGTCATCATCAGGTTCATACCCATGCTTACTGGGTGGGGGACTGTCTTGATCAGCATTTCAGGGAATCCTTCACAGAAGATACTGAAAAGACCCAACACCACCTTCCTCCTGCAAGAGGTCCTTCAACCCAGATTTTTCTATCAGTTTATCAACTCTGTCACCTTAATTTCCCTAACTAGCCATTAGCACTGTGTGAGCTACATGAATAGCTAAGTATGTCTGCTAGTAGCTAAAGGCTGTGGATTTCAACTATTTTAAAAGACAAACACATTTAATCATACCTCAAATGACTCCTCTGCAAACTAAACAACAAATATAAACTCTTGCCTGTGGGAACTTTCTGAGTTATGTCACCATAGATACAGTAGTGTTGTACCATTCTCACAGCTGAGAAAAGCACATTTTAATTTTGAAAAAGTATTCACACTTATAAAATGAAACAATTGGCTCAGTCACTGACTGGGTACAATAGATTTCAAATCCATTGGATAGCGACAGCTGCTGGGAGCTTCCCTGCAATTGCTCTCAGAAAAAAAAAAATTTAGCATGGAGTCAACTCTGGATCTCTGCTCCTTCCACTGGCTGGAATGGCAGGACCTGGATTTATTTTGATCATTTACTTACTGCCATGTACAGAACAAAAAAGTTGCCTTTCTGGGGTGCTCACACATGTTTCAAACGGAGTGCCTTTTACTAACAAATCAATTAACTATATATGCTATCACACTTTCAGTAAAAAGAATGAGGCAGGAACATTGCGCCTGCCATCAGGATGGGCCTCCCTGACTTGCTTTCCTCCCCAGCCAACCCCACGTCTCAGGTATACAGAAAATTTGTACCATGCTTTCAGGGCCACAGATTTGAGCTCTGCTGGTTCAGATCCCACAGGTGTGAGAGGCGTAAAGTTAAGGGTCAGCTGCAGGACATAGACCCCGAGTAGCTTACGCCTACTAAACCAAAAGAACCTCTCTGTTGAATACTTATTTAGTAGACCTGAGACAGCAGGGTACAAAAGCTTTACTGGTCAGAAGCCACATTTCGGACTCCACCCTGAAACCAGAAGCACGCTACGGTGTCATGTGCATGCAGAAAAATACCCAGCTTAGCGAGGAGCTGCCATATCCTGCCCTAACTTCAGGTTTCAGGCTGATTTAAGGTGGAGCTCATGTGGAGTGACTGTGATGTTGAATCTCCAGGTGATAACTGCACTGCTGATGAAAAGCAGTGTCAGCATCGGAAAGCCATGGCTGCGGTCTGCTGGCCAGGAGGAAGGAGAGGAAAGTCCCACTGGACCTGCTGCTACTCAGTCCTTTAGGAATAACAGGGAACCCAGCTCTGTCTCCTGGAGAAAGCTGTAGCTGCAAATGCAGACACGTATCGGCTACAAAACAGATAGGGTTTATGCCCATCTTCCAGGAACCCGCCAACCGCCCTTGTATCCCAACCAGATTAAGCTTCAACTTGTTTCTTCTAGGCCCCAAGCTCACCCCTGTACAGGGAAGAGCCCTGATCTACTCTGCCTGTGTTTGGCAGCCATGGCAGAGCTTGGCACTGCTGGTAGACAGGAGACAGAGCACCCCGTGCAGAGAGAGAAGTGAAGCTGTAAGGGGGGAGAGGCGGTGGCAGCCTGGGGCTGTTTTACTCCCCGTATTGGCAAATGTCCCCCTCAAAGAGATCCCCACCAGCTTCTCCACCCAAGAAGAGACGTGATGTGTCTTTTGGTTCTTGAGACCTTGCAGACCCAGGGGCTGCAGTTCCTGCTGGTCTCAGCTGAGATGTGGGCTCTACAATGGGCTGGTGAGCAGAAACAAGGAGTCCCACCAAGGGTAAGGAAAAGCAGAAGATATGAAAGTGATCCTGCATGTGAGGAAAGAAATCACTTTTCATCCTGAAAGTGAGTTGCTGTCAGGGAAGCAATCAGAGGTCACAGAGGAGTCGGATTCTGGGCTTTGGCTGTGGTAACTTTTGGGGGTACATAAAGCACACCACATTCAACAGGTTTAATTGTTGCAGTGGAAATACCTCCTTTGCTTATCTTTGGAAGCATTCCTCTCCCCATCACCCTGCCCCCTGCATTTTGAAGGCTTGGGTTTCAAGTTCACATCTATCAGAACAGAAAATAGCAGGATGTGTCCCATCATGTCCTGGACACCCTAAGCCAAAAACGAGGGAGCTGCACCCTTTTCCCCTCATCCAGATTCTATCTTTTATACACGTTTCAAAAGTGCACATAAAGCTTTATCACGCCCAAACCATTTCCGAAGCAATGAGCAGTCACATTCTCTATTAGAAATGTGAAGGACTAATTCCAGGGCAATTTTACCACTCCCTCTGACGGTCTTTTGTATTTGTGATACTATATATGTCTCATAAACAAACCAGCCCAGAAGATATCAATCAAATTATCAGCATAGAGAGGATTACTTGGGCAGGCACTTACAATTTGCTCTGCACTCCTAGTGAGTCCAGAACAGCAGGCAGCCACTCTTACCCTGTAATAGGATTAACACTGATGGAAAAAGCATTAGTAACCTTTCTGGTGTACCCATAACCCACTTCTCATATTAAGTTAGAGATGCATAAAATAACAGATATTATTGCTTTAAAAAAAAAAAAACAAAACCAAACAAAAAACCCCAACCAAACAAAAATAGTTACAGGCATGAGCCAAGCACTACCTTCCCCTCTGTCTCCAGGAAAAAATTAATACAAAAAAGCATGGTGAATATTTTCTTAGAACATGCCTGCGATGTTACTAGACAGAAGTTTCATACCCCAGAGACAGAAGCATGCGCCTGGATTGAAAAGTAATCTTCAGGTCCTGAAGAGCCCGCAAGGCTCTACTGAGGTCCATCTGATAGTCCGTTAGGGTATTATCATCAGACCACAATGTCAGAAAGGCATGAAAAAGGAAATTTCTTGACCCTGTAGCAAACATCATCTTTGGGATACAGTCTTATGGTTTTTGATGGTTATCTAGGAAATCCAATCCAAACAGCAGCAAGGCTTTCCCTGATGTGCAGAATTCAAAACGTAAAACTCAGAGCAAGGAGCATCAAAGAGCAGTGCATGGCTCCCGTCTCCCACTTGCCTTCACCTTTCTCAGTAGGAGATCGGGGGAAGGACAGGGATGACATTGATGGTTCTGGCTTGAGCCTGACTGCAGGCAGGGTCACTTGCAAATGATGGTTTCTCACATTTCTCCCTGTATGCTGGCACACCTCATGAGCTGAGTGACTCTCGGTGGGGCTCAGTTCATTTTAGCACCTCAACATCACAATCTCTGCAGTGCTGTGCCAGCCAGCACACGGGGGGATTGCTGCCACAGGCTTTGTTGGATTTCTCAGAGTCTTACATTGCTCCACGCTTTTCTGAAAAAAACATGTTTCCTTAGAGGTAGGATTATATGAGGATCTCAGCTCTCAACTAGAACAACAACAATAGTGGTAGTACGGAAAACACATGACACTTGAACCTAAATTTTTTTGGGGAAAGGAATTTAATTTTCATTATTCATTAAAAATTCACTATTATAATACAACACTTTACCTTTCAATTTGTTAATACTTCATAGAAGGCAATACTGGGCATAATGCCACAATCAGATATGGCTCTGTATGTATTACATTACAAAGTGATCTAGTTTAACTACAAGCAATTACATTGTGTGTAAGTGGCCATTCTGCTGGGAAGAGGCACAGATCTGGAGTTCACCCTAGAATGCCTTTGCTGCTTGCTTCGGAAAGCTGCCTGTATAGAAATGGACTATCCCAAACACACAAGCACATCTGGACACGACTGTCTTCTGGGCATCTGATCTGTTCCTGGCATTTTAAAGCCATTCAGAGATACAACGCACTGTCAAATCACAAAAGAAACAACTTGCTATACATCCTTAATACATGAGCTCCTGGCACTGCAGCCATTCCTGAAATCTGTTTAACTAGAACAGATGAGTAATCTGCTATTCTGGCAACCAAAAAGCTTGAAAATAACCCAGAAGTCGTTCATTTCCAAAAGGTGAAATGAAGCTGCTCCGAAACTCTGCCTGCTTTATGCAATCCTGGAAAAAACCTTGGATGCAGGGAGCATACTCAACTATAATACTGGAGAGCTCAGCAAGATCATTTCCAACCGCCTCTGGGGAAATGCAAACTTGCTTTGCAGTGTACAGGATTCAGTCAGCTAGCAGCTTACAGGGGCAACTTCTGGTTTTGGAGGATGCAAGTGATGAGTCAAGTCTCTCAGCTGTTTCTGTTAGAAAATAAATAATTTTCTGCATTTAAAAATAATAAAAATCTTTCTGGTGGATGGAGGGAAGCAGGAAGGTAGTACAAGAGACTTAATCCTGTTTGTTCTTTTTTGCTCCTGCTCATGGTAACAACATCTCACTTCTCACAAGCAGCTGAATCTTCTGCAATCTTGTCTCTTCCTTGCCTGATACTGCTGCAGAAACAGAAGTGAAAGAACGTAAAGCTGTATGAGAGGACACCACCCCAGCACAAAAGCTGTTTCACCTCTTCCAGCAACCCGCCTGTCACAATGTAGTGATGCAGAAAGACCGTCTTCCAAGCACATGGGTTGAAGTGGCAGCTATGTCCATGCAAAACCTGTGACTTAAAAAAAACCAAACCCTGACTCTGGTAGGGCATCTGGTGCTTTAACAGAGGGTTGGTTACACAACTGCTTGGGGTGCTCCGCAGCCTCCTGTTGTATTCCTCCTGTTGTATTCCTCCGAGGAAGACTAGCCCAGCTGAAAGCCAAGAGTGGACTACAGCCTGGTGTAGCATAGTGCCTATAGAGAGTTGGTCAAACTTGACTGCATATACAAAAAAAAAAAGTGTATCCCACACTACAGCAACTAAAACCAGTGGGAAACAGAAAAATTTAGGTGCAGCTATTTCTTCCCCACAACCTTTCCTAATTAAGTCTAAAAATGTCTGCAAGGCGAGCCCTGCCCCATCTTTCTAAAACCAGTCACTACATGTGCTTGTCAAAAGTACTTCTTGCAGTACTACTTACAGAGTAAATAAATGCCAGTTAGAAACTGAAAGAAGATAACGTGTAAATATCAATACAAACCCTTGAAGGAACGTTTCCAAACATGGGAACAGGGGAAGTACGGCAGGCACAGCGTACTTCCACAGGGGATTTCTTAAAAAACAGTACTACTTCGTGAATGAATCTGGAGGGTAAAACACTTGAATTGGGCAAGAAAGGCACCCCTCCCAAGAGGGGAGGGGTGTTGATAAACCGAAAAGATCAAACACGGGATCACAGAGATGTCCCCAGGGTGTGAGTGCAGGACATTATGGGAAGAAGAGGAGGGAACTGGGCTACCCAGAGACAAGACTCTGAGGTGCACAAAGAAATGGCATGAGACAACAGGGTTGCAACAGGGGAAATTCTGGTTGGATATCAGGAAAATAATTCTTTCCATTAGACGTGGCCCAGATAAAACGTGGTGGGACCTCTGTCCAGGAAGATATTCCAGACTTGACAGGACAAGGCCCTGATTAACCTGTCCCAGCTTTGGTGAGACCTGCTTCAAGCACAGGGTTGGATCAGGTACCTCCACATGTTCTTCTTCTAATCCACACTTTTCCAAGGTTTTTATGACCCCTGGGTGTGGATTTTACATTTCTTTGATCTGGGGATGTAGGGAGGCTTTCAGCATTTCTGAGCTTTGTAGCCTCTGGAGTTGAAGTAGGGCTTGTTTTACACACATGTGTGAATTCAGCTGGGCTCTGAGCATCCCTCATAAGCCACCCCTCAGCCACCATCCCACTCAGCCACCATCAGTTTGCCAGGAAGCTTTCAGAGCCAGAAATTTTCAGAACAATTCCAGAGACATGAATATAAATTTTAAATACCTCAGATCACTCTGTCCATTAACAGCACTGAAAAAGTGGCTTGCCCTCCTCTAATCTTTCCTTAGCTTGGGTCCTTACCTTCTGTCGTGGCCCTCCACATCTCAGTCTGCCACCAGACCCGGAGCCTGTCCTTGAGATCACCCCTGGCTTAACCAGGGCAAGGACAGGAACCATGGCGCTGCTTCTTACCCTGGTGCCTGCCCCCTGCCCCCCCGATATTCAGCGGTGGGGCAGAACGGAGGTGGACCACAGTGGCGTGGGGCAGCTCATCCCTCCCAACCCCCTCCCCAGCCCCCTCGCAGCTCATCCCTCCCAACCCCGCTAACGAACCCGGGGTGCGGGGACGCTGCGGGGTGTCTGTGAGGAGGGGAGTTGCTGCCGTGGAGACCCTATCTCCCGCAGTCTTTGTGGTCCATGCCTTCCCCCAGGCTTTTCTCTTTCCCTTCCCCCATCCCTGCTCACGCATTTCCGCGCCCTGCTGCGGCAGACTCAGCTCCCCCCTCCCTCCCCCCCCCCGCTGTTTTCCAAAAAACAAAACCCCAAACAACCAAACAAAGCGGCATCCCATTCTTCGGCTTGTTAAGCTTGTTAACCCACTTAACAGCATACCGCTGAAAGGGGACTGAAAACGAAGGTCTGGAAGGGAAATACCTCTTCCATTCATTTGTAGCTGAAGTTTTTTTCAACTCAAGGCATCAAGCACGTGCTGGCCTGACTCTCCCTTGTTTCACACAAAGGAAAGAGTTGGAACAAGGCGGGAGAACCCAGTGCAGGAGGCTCAGAAGCACAGCCACTGGCCAGAAAGTTTTGGTTTCATAGGTGTGTTTCTTTGATTTGAAATATTATTATTATTATTTATTATTATTATTATTCCAGATGGGTTGATAAAGCAAACAAGCCCAACTGCTCGGAAGGCAGTCGGAAGGGATGCTGAAAGCAGAGCCCCTTTGCCCGTCCCTCTCCCGGGCAGCCAGTGCCTTCCCGCGGCGTTCCCAGCGCAGGGCTCGCCTAACTCGTTATTTTCTACAAAGAGTTCAGCCAAATGAACCGTGAAGCAACAAGACAGGCAGCGATGAAGCAAGTACAAACCATGCCCACAGCAGCAACCAGACAGGTTGAGAACTGTCTGCTTCTCCTTCATGGATGCTGTGACGAAGACCCAGCTGCACCGGCGCAGCAGAAGGACTCTCACAAACATTTTTCTCATCAGGAGCAGAGTATCAAAATTAAAAAATCCTCCTGGGCCCTCCTTCTCCCTTGCTGGCCCAAGTTCCCTCTCTCTTTGGTTTCCAGCTCCATTCCCTTCACCAGGCACAGCTGAGGAGCATCCCAGCACCTGCCCTGGGCCAGCGCTGCATAGTGCCACCTTGGTTGGGATTGCTGGGGCTCCCCAGCAGGACTGGTGATACTGAAAAGCCTGTTCTCACTATTGTTAACTTATCCTTAAGTTTTTTGAGCATTCCAGAGAGTTCGGAATGTGGCAGAAGAGCTAAAACTGTGTGCAACACTTACATCTACAGAAGGCACCAAAGCTCTCCTTACCTGGTCAAGGGCATGGATGCTCCAAACTCCTTTGCCTTTGGTGGCTGCAGCCCCTGCAATGCCCAGCAGGTTGGGAGGTAGTAGGGAGAGAGGCACTCAGCCAGCTCCAGGGGGTACCCCCAGAGGATCATAGAATCATCCAGGGTTGGTAGGGACCTCTGGAGTTCATCTAGTCCAACTCCCCCCACCCGAGCGGGTCTACCCAGAGCTGGTGGCACAGGAACTTGTCCAGGTGGGTTTTGAATGTCTCCAGAGAAGGAGACTCCACCACCTCTCTGGGCAGCCTGTTCCAGGGCTCTGCCACTGTCATAGTAAAGAAGTTCCTCTTCATGTTTAGGTGGAACTCCCTATACTCAAGTTTGGGCCCATTTTCTCATCCTGTCACTGGGTACCACTGAGAAAAGACCAGCCCCATCCTTCTGACACCCTCCCTTTAAGTATTTGTACGCGTTGATCAGATCCCCCCTAAGTCTTCTCAAGACTAAAAAACCCCAATTTCCTCAGCCTTTCCTCATAGGAGAGATGCTCCTGGCCCTTAATCATCTTTGTGGCCCTTTTCTGTACCCTCTCCAGCAGTTCCCGGTCCTTCTTGAACTGGGGAGCCCAGAAATGGACACAGTACTTCAGATGGGGCCTCACCAGGACAGAGTAGAGGGGCAGGATGACCTCCCTCAACCTGCTGGCCACGCTCTTCTTGATGCATCCGAGGATGCCATTGGCCTTCTTGGCCACAAGGGCACATTGCTGGCTCATGGGCATCCTGTTGCCCATGAAGACTCCCAGGTCTTTTTCCTCAGAGCTGGTCTCCAGCAGGGCAGCCCCCAACCCGTACTGATGCAGGGGGTTATTTCTCCCCAGGTGCAGCACCCTACACTTGCCCTTGTTAAATTTCATTAGGTTTCTCTTGGCCCATCTCTCCAGCCTGTCCAGGTCTCGCTTGATGGCAGTATAGCCTTCTGGGGTATCAGCCACCCCTCCTAGTTTTGTGTCCGTGAACTTGCTGAGGGTACATTCCATCCCTTTGTCAAGGTCATTGATGAATATCTTGAAGAGGACTGGACCCAGTACTGACCCCTGGGGAACACCACTTGTTCCAGACTTCCAGCTGCATTCTGTGCCCCTAATCACAACCCTCTGGGCTCTGGCTTTCAGCCAGTTTTCAATCCACCTCACTGCCCATTCATCTAACCCACACTTCCTAAGGATGCTGTGGGAGATGGTGTCAAAAGCCTTGCTGAAGTCAAGGTAGACAATATCCACTGCCCTCCTTTCATCTATCCAACCAGTCATGCCATCCTAGAAAGTTATAAGGCTAGTCTGACGTGCACCACAGGATACACCACAGCAGGCCATGCTGTTTCTGTGTTATCGCACACGGGTGCTCCCCACAGCCCTGGCAGGAACATGTCCCATATCCTGCACCAAGCTGATTGCAGGGCACCTCTCCAACTCATGTTGTCACCTAAATATGTATAGACACTCATACCATCTGCTTTGCCAGTTACTCCCTGGAAACTGGGGGCTGGCTTGGGTTAGTGGAACAAAGGGTGAAGGAAAAATGGTACCCAAAGCAGAGGAGTGCAGGTAGTCTGATGAGATTGGGGTGTCATTGGGACCTTAGCTGTGCTTGAACTTGGCTGACTTTGAAGGGGTGGAGGTGAGGGTGGTTACAAAGGTTTCCCAAACGATCCAGGACCATTCCACCTCTTGGAGGCCGCCCGGCACAGCTCTACTCATGTCTGTGTGGTTACATTCCTTTTCCCTTCCACTGCTCCAGATGGCCATGTCCAGGCTGTGGATGGGGAATGTTCCCAGGTGTGGGCATTGCTTAGGAGTGTCTGAGCCAAAGCAGCAAGGACAGTGAGGAACACTGAACAGAAGTCCAGGTCTTGTTTCACTGACCAGTGTAAATATACCTGGGTGTTCCTGTCTTGACACAGCTGGTGCATCTTCCTGTCCATCTTCCTCAGCAGCATTGTACACCACAGTGTAACACATCTGTACCCTGCAGAGTGGGACTTCTCCCTTCCTCCACCCCAGAACTCTCCACGGACTGAAAAAAGCTGGCAGAGTTGCTACAACACATGGTTGTAACAGATAGATATTCATGCAGATGCAGAGGTTGTATGAATGATATCTCCCTGCACCAGACAGCTTTCCTCCCCCCCTGGAAGTCTGGATGCCACCTACCCCCGTGTTTCCTCTCCTAGCAAGTGCTTCCATTGCTGCCAGGAGGAGAAGCAGCTTTGTCCTGCCAGGACTTTGAAAGAAGGTTCATCTCTTTGAACAAGGCAACAGCCTGATCCCCCCAGTGGGCAAGGAATAGAAGTGGAGCACAAAACCTCTGTCCATCTTCTTCATTTGTTAAAACCTTTTCTTGGGCGTGCAGCCAGAGGAAGAAGCTCTCATACGTACAAGATCCCCTGCAGGATTTGGTGGAAGTTAAAAGGAAAGTGCAGAGATGGTATTTAGGTGAAGATTTGGATGATAAAGCAGAACTGGGGGATGGAGAAGGGTAGATGCCATGGGATTTAAGGCCAAAGCAGCATACACATCGTGTCTTCTCTTAACCACAGGATTTGTAGATCTCATGACATTATGGAGCTGCCTGTTGTTGTGTGTGTACCTAAAGCACCACTGTAACCATGCCTTGAAGCATGGGGATGGCTCATGGGCGATGAGACCAGGAACAACTGTTTGAAAAAATGGTTGCAAAAATCTGCTCTTTGCTGCTCTTTGGGCATTTTTGCTTTTCAGCTGCATTTTATTACTTTGAAGAAGAAAATATTCCAACAGCAAGAAAGGATAATTCTGTAAAAAGCTTGGTGCACCTCCCTAGCATATTGTTTCTAGTAGAAAATTACAGACTACTGCTTCCTCTGTTCTTCTGCCACCCCCCTGAATGCCCACTTCTTACCTTAGGACAGCCACATCTGCACCAAGAGCATATCTTTGTCCAGCTGCCACAAACCCTTTACAATAAGCTTCTGAGATCTGGGCTGTGCCAGGAAAAATAGGGGCTGACTACTAGATTAAATTTATTTTATTTAAAATTATTTAATAAATGCTGCAAGCAGATAGAAAATCCTTCCAGCCTTCCCCCATCTACAATCCTGAGTGTTTTTCAGCCTAAGCCGAGCTTTAATGCTCCTCTCCCCAGACACACACCCCCCACCTTCCCATAGCTATTTCTTCTGCAGAAGGCAACTCAGAAACTGAAATAGCTGCATTTCTTCCATGTATGTCTGAGAAGTCATTTTCTAACTGTAAAACTGATAGGTTTAGCTACTTTAATAACTGTGGTATTAGCTTGACCTGAATTGCTTTTGGGGCTTGAGGATTCTGCTGTGACCCTCACACATGAAACTGCTTGCAGAATGACTCCAGTGTAACCTGCCGTGGGGCCTCCAGGGTCCATTGCAAGTGCCTGCAAGAACTCTCTTCTCCTGCCAAATGTTTATCCAGCAGCATCATTTCATGGGTCAGATCATCTCTGAAGGGTCTCTTCTACTTTCCAGTCTTCCTAGTCCCTTTGTAGAGTAGTGGGTTCCTCTGCCTCAGAGGCCATTTCTGACAAGCCCTGTCTTGTCTTAAGACCTGGACTTCACAGAGCCATTTCTGCACGTGGGATCAGCCTGGATTCAGAAAACAGCCCCAGCAACAAATAGGGAAAACATCTCCAGATCATGTCTGCAGGGCAGTCATGGTACAACTTGTGTTAACCACCCAGTGGCAAGTGAGTGACAGTAAGTTTTCAGATGTCACCTTGAAACACTACCTTCTGACCATTCTGGATAGGAAATTTAAAAGGGGTATGAAATAAAAGGAGCAGTTTTTTCTTAAAAGGGCTCTCTTAAGAATACACTTCTCATCCCCCAGGCAGGGGAAGGGACTGTCTCTGCTTTCAAACACATCTTAGCAGGCATCAAATTAGGCAACATGGAAATGGTTATAACACCACCAGGACCTTTATGGAAGATGCTGAAAGGATCAGGGCCTGGACAAAGGAGAAGGTGACAGTAATGCTGGTAAGATCTTGTCCAGGTCAAAATGTTTGCCTGCCTCACTGAGAAGCCTTCAGCCAACCAGAGGAAGCATTGGATAAACGACCAGCAAGTGGCCAATTCTCTCCTCCTTGCTAAATGTATCCAAACATCTTTTAAGCTTCTTTTTTCACATGCGTCTTACAATGCTGATGGAGTAATATCAACAGTAGCTTCCAATCAGCAGGTTGCCTCGTACCATCTAAAGAAAACGCACCCCACCTTCACGCTGCCTGTTGTCGTCTCCTGACTGGAGATTAAGGTATTCTTGTCCATGTTAAAGAGATGTTCTTAGATGAAGCCACTCTGCAAAACACAGGTAATGACTTGTATGAGGGAAAGTCTGCTTAGTGTGGAAAGGAGGCAGCTGAGGGGGATCCTCGTTACAGTCTGCCTCTCCCTGCAGCATATTACAGAGAAGTCAGAGCTAAACAGGCCTCATGGCAGCCTACAAATATCTAAAGGGAGCCTACAGGAGAGCTGGAGAGGGACTCTTTGTCAGGAAGCAACAAGCCAAGGGGTAATGGTTTTAAATTGGAAGAGGGGAGATTTAGATTAGACACCAGAAAGAAATTCTTTATGGTGAGGCACTGGAACAGGTTGCCCAGGGAAGCCATGGATGCCCCATCCCTGGAGGTGTTCAAGGCCAGGCTGGATGGAGCTTTGAGCAACCTGCTCTAGTGGGATGTGTCCCTGCCCATGGCAGGGGGGTTGGAACTAGATAATCTCTAAGGTCCCTTCCAACTCTAACCATTCTAAACTCTTCTCTAAACTCTTCTAAACTCCCAGGGACAGGGCAGGAGGCCCTGAGGAACAAGTTGCAGATGGGGCTGGATGCAAGGAGAAAACTCTTTCCCACGAGAGCAGTGCAGCCCTGGGACAGGCACCAGAGAGGTGGTGGGACTTCCATCCTTGAAGACATCAAGTATTCAGCTGGATGAGGGCCTGAGCTACCTGACGTAGCATTGTGATGAGCCCTGCTGGGCACACAGAGTTGGGTTAGAAACTTCCAAAGACGCATTCTGACATAAGACAGATTCTGGGAAATATATCCCGTCTGGTGTGACCAGCCTTGCAAACCAGGACTGATCACCCACGTTTAATCAAACACATAGGTGTTTTTGACAGAGGAACAACATCCCTCATGTGCAATTGAGACACCAACCTACAAGACTCCTTGGGTGGTTCGGTGGCTCAGCCGTCAGCTCTCTGACTCACCCCATGCTTCTGCGCTGCTGCCTGCCCTGCAGTGCTGGAAAGGATTTGCATGAGGGAGGAGCTGTGCCTGGCACCTTCAGCCATTTTTCTGACTATCTTGTTGAAGGATTATCTCTTTACAGCAACTCCCACAAATCTCACAGGTGTCGCCTTCTCTACGGTAAGGGCAGGAAGCTCCAAAGACTCATCATCATTAGGATGCTGCATGCAGCCAGCTTCACGTGGTGCCCTCTGGGGAACAATGGAAGGTTTTAAAGAAAAAAAGGAGCAATCTCTTTTGTTTCTAATTACTCTTTAAAAAAAGTATCACCTAGCAGCTCTGCTGGAGCTCAGATATGCCAGGCTCTATAGCACCAGCTCCATTGCCTTGAGGAACTGTTGCCCAGACAGAAAAAGGTGGGAACAGGCAATGACACTGTGTTGTCTCATGTAGAATCATGTGGACACTGAAAAGGGGTTCACTTTACCCCTAAAGGAGAGAAACAGGCAGCTCCTGTGAGTCAGCCTTTCCTAAGACACTAAGTCCAAATCATCTGTACCAGCCTCCCATGGACCCCAGTTAATATCACAGACAGCTCAGATGAGAAGCCTGAATTTTTGCATGGTTGCAAGAGACAAGCAAATCACCCAAAAGAGACACTTGTTGAAGCTAACAAAAGAGGTACAGCATGCACAGGATAGCTCGGATCTGCAGCCTTAGCTGTATTCCTTCATGAAAATCCTCTCTACCCTCTCAGTAATAACAACAGTATTATTTTTCTCTTTCTCTGTATCTCTCCCTTCTGTCTGTAATTTGCTCTTCCTGGTGGAAAGGAAAGGAAGTGTAAGTTATGGCAACACTGATAAGACCTGAATGGCATCTTCTGTCACTAACAGCAAACCTTAGGAAGCAGAACACACATCTGACAGAGCTTTGCAGAATCTGGAGATGCTATCCATGTGTTTGTTTACTGACTGGAAAGATAAGCGTAAAAGCAATTCAAAACATGTCCCTCTTCTTTATCTCACTTGTTTCTCCAGTTTCTGGCACATCTCAGGTGTTTACTAAGCAAATTCACAATTGTTTAGCATTGAATGCACTGAGATGGACCAGATCTAAACACTCAAGCAGGCAAACTCTAATGTACATTTGCCTTGTCCCTCTTGCCACCAAGGAACTTCAATCACTTCCTCTTTCTGTGCAGCTGGAGGGCCCAGAAGCAATAGAAACCGACTCAGCAATGTGTAGATGACAGTCTTACAACGTTGGTCAAATAATGTTATCTTGTGAAAGATTTTTTTACACATTGTGGCTGGAGCCAAAATGCCTCAAGCAGAAGTTTGACATAGGATTTTTCATCCCTAATCAGACTCTCAGTTGGGGTAATGACATAATAATCACTAACACTTTTGTCTGAGACTCCCATATGTCTACCAGATGACGCCTCAACGCGTATGTGCTGTGCAGCACTGCCATGGTGGGCACTATGTGGGCACGCTGGATTTACTGAGCACACACAGAAGGGGATTTTACAGGTGCCCAGAACACCCATGACCAGTTGAACACAAGCAGACTGACCACAGAAAAGATGGACCGAGGTTTAGAAGCTTTCAGATCACTTTTGATTCACTGCTTGTACACAACAAAAATAAGTCTGCACACATGTCATGGTTGCCATTCAGGATGCCTGGACACTGACCGGGCATTCGGAGATATTTATTGCTGGGTTACACAGCTCTGCTCTTTGAGTAGACTACCAGACACTCACAAACAATGGTAAAACAGCCCTGCTTCTGGTTTTTAGCTGGACAAATTTTCTGTGTGAGAAAAGAGGGATTTGCTCGGGAATCCTGGTTCTAGAGTGACTCCCCAGATACTGAGGCCTCCAAAATTTAATAAAGTCTATACTTATTTAGCTCATCATGAGTTGTTCTCATCTTCTGCTCCCTAGCTGGACTCCACACTGCTAGTCAACAGAGATAGTGTATGAAGAGAGATAAACAGTGCACAACAGTCTGCCAGGGAGCTGCTTTCGATAGATGATGTAAGGATTCCAAGTGCTTTGAGATCCCATGAGCCAGCAGGAGGACACCTGGAGCAGGCAGGCTCTCCAGATGGAGAGCTGGCTCCTTGCTTCTACTAGTTGTCCAGAGATTTTTACTAAAACTCTGCTCCTAACCCTTTATGTGATCTTGTACCCTCTTGGGAGCAGCTACCTCCACTGGTGGTGCTAGATGCTCCCAGTAGAGAGCGCACTGAAGAGATGTCACCAGGGGCTTGAGGACACTGTAACACAGCCCATGACTTAGATAAGAGTTTTAGGCTGATTAAAAGTCACGTCAGATACAGAGGAGTTTGCCCTGGGAAGCACACAGAAAGGATGCACTTTTCTTAGGTGTTTGCCTTAAAGACCTACATCCTCAAGCGTTAATAAGAAAGACCAGGAAATACACTTTGAGATACCAGAGCTGGAATGGGACAAAAAGTACCGGTTTCAGTGAATGGACATGTTGGAGCAGTGTTAGGTCAGCAGGGGCATCTCTAACACTGCAGAGCATCCCTACACAGCTAACCCTAACACAGGCAGGGCTGTTCCCAGCAGTGGCACCCCAGTGCTGCTGGAGCCCCCATCCTTTGTAGGGATGGGATGGAGCCTTCCCTGACGCTGCCGCAGCATGCAGACAAGCCCCTGGACTTCTGACTCTGGAGTGACATAGCTGTGGTTTGGGTTAATTCAGCAGTGCAGAAGCTTTCGCCCCAGTTGCTGTGCCTCTCAGGGCCGCCTCCTTTCAGTTTCAGAGAAGGAGGGGAAAAAAAAAAAAAAATCAGCCAGAAGCTGGTTGCTTCATTCAAAACCGCACAGTGTGACTTACAGCGGGAATAAATCTCATCAGCTTCAGCTTCTGCGGAGGCAAAATTCCCCTCCTCTAGTCTCGATGCTCTTTTGTCAACAGCACGAACACACAGAAAACTGCACAGAAAACTGAAAGTTGCTACCGTTACTTGCACCTATTGTTCTGTAAACGACAGATTCAGAGGAGCAGGATTGGGGGAGGGGAAAAAAAAAAAAAAAAAGAAGAAAGAAAGAAAGAAAAAAGGAAACAACCCAAAGGTCTTTCAGTTGTGTAAAAAAGCATTCCTGCACTGCAGGGTGGGTGGTCCACTTGGAAGTTGTTATGGTGTCAGCACAAACCGGCACAAAGGATCAGCGATGTGTGTGCAAATACAGCAAATACAACCAACCCCCCCCCCCCCGCCCCCCGAAACCAGGCTGGCCAAGTGCTGTGCTGAATCGTGTTCAACACAGGTACCTGAGGAAAGAGCAGTCCAGGGGGAAACGCCACTCTAACTCTGCCTGCCCTCTCGCTTTGGAATGTAAGTGGCGTTTTAAAACCAAGATGGATACGCTCTCGCCTTACACACGGGGAAAGAGAGGCAGAAAACTCACCACAAAAACCCGATAAATGCTAGGACGTGGGAAACGAGGTGTCTTTGAAAACAGAGCAGCAAGTTCCTTGTCCAGCTTCACTGAATAAATTACTAAAAAGATGGAAAGCAAAAATCATTCCCTTTGCAGAAGTTCATCCAGTGTAAAAACTTGACCACGGCATTTGCAGTACCAAACACTGAAATGCCTTTTATTGTTGGAAAAGAGCTATTGGCTTTTTTGTATCAAACATGAAAAAAATTAACATGTACTTTGTAGGTGTGAGACTTGTAACTAAAGTAAACGAAAATTCTTGCTATTATTATAGCTGTGGTAATGTATAAAAACCCACAATGCATTAAAGTGAGGGTGCGTAACTGCAGATGTTGTCTGGCCTAGAGCCAAGTTGGAGGAAAGTGTATTTGGGTGAATATTATACAACTAAGCATTGTGGCTAATCTCACATAACTTAGCAAGATTCCACTTATTACGACTTCACTTAAATTTCTGTAGTGTTAAAAGTAGTTGTCCCATCAGCTCTGCGGGGCAAAGTCCAACGGCAGTCATGGAACAGTAATAAGAGCACCCTCTAGTGGTCATTATCACAGATATTAATTAAACCTTCTTAAGCAAACTGTTGCTGTCTCTGCTTTCTCATGCAAACAGGGTACCTGGAAAGTTTATTAAAATATGCAAATGAATATGCTATATGTTATCCATACTATATCAACCCAACAGACACAACTGCAAGGTTTAATCTTGTTTGTTCACCAAAAATGCTGTGCATTTAATAAAATTATTTTGACACCTTCTATTTGCAATTTTCAAAATTGTCAAGGAAAACCTCAAAAGCAGTAAGTTTTGTCTCCATACCAGAGACCTTAGTAGAAACTATAACAGAAAACAGAATTAATATACAGCTGCATAAAAATGATGTGTTGAAAAAAAAAGCAATGTCGCTACTGTAAAAGGGAGTCATGACTTACTGATCTTTACGGATTCATTACCATTCTCTGAAGCAATCATGGATCACATAGGCTTTCCTTTTAATCATCATTTACAATAAGATAATAGATGAATTAATATCTGATAATCATTAAACATGAAACCGGAACATAAGAACTAGGTTGGAATGTATGAGTTGCTTACCAGCAGCCTCAGTCAACTTAGCTTCAGTCAGACTAAGCAGGATTTACAGCATCAGAAACTGTCAAAGGCAAGGGACAGATGGATTGACTCTTTCCAGCAGCAGAAGATTAGGAAGGATAGCCTGAATGCCAAGTAGCCACCAAGCATGCTTTGTCTGCGTTTAATTCCCAAACACACCTCCTAGACATGTACCACAGCACAAGAATTTGCTGTATCATATTAGTGTCACACTGGTCTTCATTTAACCATTACACTGCGTGATTAAGTTAGTAAGTAAAGATCTTGTTATCTGCTATCACAAAAGCATACTCCTTACTGGGTGGGTCCTCTGGGATTTGCCATGTAAACACATGAGTCAAGAGAACTATGTCCTGTGTGAGGAACTTTGCAATGAGGATTCCACCTAAATTAAGATGATTTTATGCTGTCTAGAAGCATGCTGCTGTGTGTAATTCTGAGTGATTGCTTTGGGAAAGGTAAGAAGTGGTAAGAAAGCACGTTTCACAGTATCAAGTGAATTAATTAAATGATGAAAGAAAGAAAGGACAGTATTTAAATTATCAGGGTATTAGGGCAGAAACTCAGGATGCACATCACAGCACTAAAATGTTCCAGAAGACCACTACTATAGACAACAGGAGGGACAGACTCAGAAAACAAAGTAATTGGCATAAAACATTCCAGTGCTTTTGAATGCACCATGAACAATTACATTGCTCAGAGAAGAGATTGAGTGGCTACTCCAGATGAACAGCCCAAGTCCATGGATCTTTGGGGTGATTTGTACAGCCGCTTTCAGGATTTTGTAGGCACCAAGGTAAAAGTTTATGAACCTGTGGGGTCTTGCTGAGACTTCACCAACTCTGTGTTTCTTGTTTTCTCAGAAAAAAAAAAACTCAAAAAAGCAAAGAAACAAACAAACCAAAAAAAAAAAAAAAAAAAGAGTTGAAAACTCATTCAAATACCTCAAACATAACCTAGGAAAATGTGTAACATTCAGAACTTTCTTCACATCTCGGGGGGGGGAAGAAAAAAAGAACACAAAAAGCCCACAACACAAAGTGAAAGTCAAGGAAGCACTGTCCCCTGCAACAAAAGTTCTGTATCACTAGATCACTAACTAAATCCCAAATCTGGTTGGAAGATTCTGGAGGGAAGAACCCTCCTTTTTTTCCCCCCCTATTTTAAAATTTTTCTTCACAAATTACTTTCCAAGCTCTAGGCAATAATTGGACATACCATGCTCTTCAGAAAAAGGGTTCCAGCAAACAGCAAAGCTCGGTGTACCTATATCACAACGAAAACCAACTCTGAAATACAGCAAACCAATCTCGAAAATAAACAGGAGGATCTGGCTTTACCTTGCTGCTTACCTGTTCTGCAAGAGTTTGGTTTGAACAGATTAACCAGGAACATTTGGATGAAGGTAAAGTAACCCGGGAATATAGTAAAAGTCTCAAAACCTGTAAGAAAGGGGGGGCAGCAAGAACTCTTTTAGTTTTACATCACTCAGGAACATTTTCAACCAAATCAGGAGTATCAAAACCTTTGGAATCCATTTTTCCCTGTTCCAAGAGAGAAATCAATTCACGTCATAAAATAAATTCCTCATCCTCTTTCTCTTCCTGTGCCTCACTTCCTGTGGCATCTGTCTTGGTGCTTCCACCTGGAGGTGCATGTAGCCAGCACCATGAGATGAGCTAACATTAGGAAACCAAATTCTGAAGAGAGACCTGATCAAACCTATGGACAATGGCATCAAATTGTTTCGCAGAGATTTGCAAGTGCCAGAAGAGACACATTTAGTTAAATTCTGGTAAATGGGACATGATTTTCCTGCTAGAGCAGACTTTGTCAACTGTTTTATGTTTTTCTGTTCCACCTACTCCCCACATAAGAACAAGTCAGGCTGACTTGGAAGCAATTGTAAAAAGAATCTCTTTATGGCACAGCTAAAAAAAAAAAAAAAAAGAAAAAAGGTATAATGCATTGAACGATATGAAGCAGAATATGTAAGAATCTCTTTTTAGATACTTACACTCTCAAACTTCCTAAACACTTCAGGAAGACCCAACCCTCACAGTTTCAGAAGAAAATAAGTTGTTTCCTACTTTCCTACAATGTTTTTATTTTTTTGTATTGAAGATCTCAAATCATCAAAGGCTGATGTGTCAAAGTTACAGAAAATGTTTGTTGTTTTGCCACAGTTTCCTTTTTGGGAACTCCTTTTGGGAGTTTTGTGGCTACAGTTTCCCATTCTTTACATCCATGGAAGACAAACATGATTTTCCTGGTAAAACATTGGAAGGGAATCTCTCATTCCTGGATTGCAAATCAAGTGTGCAGTCAGCTTTGTGGCAGTCTCTGAAACAGTAAAAAGCAGCATTTTTTCACCATGCCTTGACACTTTCTTGTTCACAGATGTGAAACCAGTGTTTTCTATTGATATTAAGCAAACATATTAAAGTCCTATTCAGTAAAAGTAATAAAAAAGAAAAGTCATGTACAATGCTAGCAAATAAAAGAGATTTACATTGTATTTTCACATTCTGTCATCTCCTGTAACAAGAAAATAATAACAAACTTGCATTAAAATCTGCTGTCAGGGAGGAATGCCAATTTTTGTCTTTAAACATTTGCACTTCAATTCTTGCCTACCTGTTCTTTTCAGATCTGTTGCTCAAGCAATTCAACATGTTACGTGTTTCCTCCATTATCTACCTGTTCAACCAAGATTACATACATCAACTGGGAGATGATAAATGGAGCGTGAAGACAGGTCACATTACTGTGAAAATCCCCTCCTACAAGTAGTGAGCAAATGAGAACATCTCACAGAGAGATGACAAACTTAATTTACTCTGCATGTCCCGTTCTGTCCAACAGGATGATTCACTGCCTAGCTCTGATCCACGAGCTATGGCATAGGCGAATTCAGAAAGAGAACACACAAATCCAAGCAGGTGCACCCTCCAGTTTTAACAAGTTCCCTTAGGTTTTTAATAGGTCACATGCTTCTTTTTCACCAAGAAGCCAGCAATAGTTTGCCGTTTATTTATTTAAGGTAACTTAAGAAATGGGTGTATCAAACTAAACATCTGATGGAAATACAATCGCAAAGGACATGTAAGGCTTTTTTGGCCTTACATCCCTAAGGATGCAACTGAACTGTTCTCTCCCACAAAAGCATTTGAAGTCATTGGACAAAATCCAATGATTTAGTCATGCTAAGAGGCAGCAGCCAACCGCCTGTGTGTATTGGCTGGTCAGTTGCTGGCTACAGAATTCAAATGTGGCTGAAACTGATGCTACCACCCGGACCATCAAACAGAGGGATAGGGAGAGGGAGGAGAGTGGTAAAGAGATTTTTTTTCTCCACAGCCATTCCCTTCAAAAGACAAACCCATAGAAAATTAAGACTTTGTTAAATATAATTCTCACGGAATGAATATTTTTACTGAGAGAGAACAAAAAGATGGCTTGGTTATAGGCATGCGACTGCAATGCAATTGCGTGTGCAGATTGCTATTAAAGCTTTGTGGGCACAGAGAAATAAGTACATCACGGGGCGAAATGGAAATATACAGCACAGCAGCTGCCCTGTAAGTAATTCCTGGCACAGATGAACATTGAATCTAGTTTGAAAGACCTCATCACACAAGCTTACTTGCTATTATGTGGCCCCAGATGTTTAAGTATCAGCTACAGCATGATCCTCTGTGAATACAGAGGAAGTGTACTGCCTCTGATGAAGAACCCGTTCAGTCCAATTTCACCAGAGGCCACAGGTGAACATCAAGGCAACAGGAAAAACAAGGCAAATATATGTTATCTCCTCTGCAACACTCTCACAGCCTCCAACTGCTTTCAGCTCTGTGGATTTCCTGAGCCTGAGAGGGTGTTTGTTCACTAACTCTCAACCCAGCCCTCTTCCAAATCCTTGGCCAAGCTCCCGTGCACCCAGGAGAAACAGCCTGTACCCCGTCTGCCATTCACAAAGGCACATCCACCCCCACCTTCACTGTGCAAAGAACCATCTCCTCTTGTTTCTTTAGAGCATGGCTCCCACCATTGCAAATCTGATGGTTTGTATTCAAAAAGTCAACTGCCATCCACCACCCTCTCCAAGTTACTTAGGATGTGACAGGCCTCAGGCACATCCTCCCTAAGTAATTTCTTCAGAGTGAAAACTCCGAGCCTATCAATTGTTCCCTCCAAGGGACACGGAGCCAGACAGCTCAGCATCTTTGTTATCCTTTCCCACTTCCAGTATTTCCTGAGAGGCAGGAAACTGTCCTCATTCTGTTCGAGGAAGAACAGAATGAATGTTTTCTTTTCACTAATTTTACTTTTCAATTAAGCCTCTTGTAACTCTCTGAAACTAACGGTGTATTTTTCTACCTGAGCAGTAAGGCCTGATGTTTGCAGTGAATACCAAGGAATGATTGGTACTTATTGCTACAACAACCAAGGTCAGATAATTTTGTTATTTGCCCCATTGGAGGGTCAGAAATGGAAAAGTGTCCCACCTGCAGGAAGGAGCGGACAGGACAGGTGACCCAAAACTGACCAACTGGGGTATTCCATCCCATCTGCCCCATCCATGCTCAGTATAAAAGCTGAGGGATCAAAGGGCCATCTTCCTTCAATGGCCAGTGTCCAAGGAGGGCTCTGTCTGTTTGTCTGCCTTTGATCCTGATCCATGCGTCCCTAAATCCAGATCTGGAAACCAGTTCCCATCTGTCACTGAGTCTGGAACTTTCCCAGTCTCTGACAGTGACGTGATGGTCATCCTGGGAGTACAATACTGATCTCGCATATATTCTATATATTTAATTATTTCGTCTTTTTTTGACATTATTATATTTTCTTTTTACTATTAATATTTCATTAAAGTAGTTTAATTTCCTTTTAAATCCCAAAGCCTCTCCCTTATTTTACCACCTTTCTCTTCTGGGAAGGGAGAGAGAGAGAGGTAAAGTGAGCATCTGTCATTCATTCAGTGGCCAATCCAGCCCAAACCATGACAGATTTATTGGCGTCCAAAGTGGGGCACGACCGGGCCCCTGACAGATTGCCTGAATAGTTCGAATTCCAGGTTACTGAGTTGAGAGAGTATAGGATTTTTTCTGCAAGAGTCTTAAGGGATTGGATATTAAAACAGAGAGTTCACATAGTGTGTTCTTGAGAGAAATGTGCTATTTTGCCTTTATAAGCCTTTGTTTAAAGTTAGTTGATGCAAGTCTGTTTAACCTGCTGAATGTGTTGTATAACTTATTTACTCATTGTGTTTGTATGTGGTGGCTTAAACATGTTATTCTGCCGTGGTGTTTGATGCAGATCTATAATATGATAAATTGTCTGCATTATCTCAGGCATCATGTAATAGATTCTAATTACTAATTACACTTTCAATTTTAGCTCATGGAAGTTTCACTGAATTTCACTGAATTATTAGAGTTGGTTGGAAGGGACCATAGAGATCATCTATTCCAACTCCCCTGCTGAAGCAAGATTGCCTAGAGCATGTTAGAGCGTGTTACTTACCTCACCCTTCTATGACAAATTGACACCACCAGAGCTAAGGGATTTCGAAAATGACTGTTACTTTCTAAAGTCATGATTTCATTATTGATTCCTCTGAATGTGTTCAGGGATTGTTTCTTAATAAATTCTGCTGCAAGAGTAGGTGTTAGAAAACATGTGCTGCTGCTACTCACACTTCACACCACACTGGAATGAGCTACTCAAGCTTCAACAATGAGCACTGCCACTACTCCAACTCTGACAGTGACCACTGCCACTATTCCAGCCTTGACAACGAGCATTGTCACCACTCTAGTTGCTCACACAATGAGTACCACTGCTACTCCAACTCCATCAGTACAAGCACAAGTCACATTGGTGACCAGGAAGCAAAGAGAGGTCATTTCATTCCCCTGCCCCTTATGACAAAGACCCAGATCAAGCCAGACGGCATGGGAGAGAATTATCCTGATGAAGATCCAGGAGAAGGTCCTTCTAAAGCAAACCCTAAAGGAAAGGGTCCTTCTAAAGTTCACCTGGGAAAGGGTCCTTCTCAAGTGGATCAGGGAGAGAGTCCTCTTGTGTGTGTGGATTCAGTGGCCGGCACATTAGAACCACAAAAGTATAAAGTTCTGGTGGACACTGGTGCAGAGTCTACCCTATTGCCATAGCATCATTAAGTGGCAGAATCCACTACTATTTTTGGACTGATTGGGGTGTCTCAAGAACTGACTGCATTGGAGGCCGAAGTGAGCCTTAATGGGAATAAATGAGAGAAGCATCCTATGGTAACTGGGCCAGATGCTCCATGCATCCTTGGCTTAGATTACCTCAAGGGAGGGTATTTTAAGGACCCAAAAGGGTATCTGTGGGCTTTTGTTATAGCAGCTGTAGACACTGAGGACATTACACGACTATCTACTTTGCCTGGTCTTTCAGATGACCAGTCTTTCTTTTCCTTCTGTGGTAGGATTGCTGAAGGTTAAAGAACAGCAGGTACCACTTGCTACTTCCACAGGACATCGTCGACAGTATCGCACTGACCGTGATTCTCTGATTCCCATCCA